>OY723393.1:35646034-35673534 GCA_963210295.1 Ophion ellenae
CGGGGTGCCTAGCAACAGGTTGCTATACGAAAATTCCCAACGATCACATCCACCAGCGTTCACGCAGACGTCGCGTATACACAACCTGTGTGTTCAACGGGAGTCTCGCCAGTTCATTTCTTGCTTTTTCCAGGCTTCAATCTCTTCATCTATCTTCCTTACAGTCTTTGCCTTCGTCTTACGTCTCCTCCGCCTTTCTCCCTTGGCGTCTCTTGCTACCAGTATTGCTGCCTCATCCTGTCATGCGTTGGTCCATCGACACATTATTGCTTGCCGTGAATTGGATTTTATCGTTGGGATAGCCCATGCATGGTACACCGACAGACCACCAGGTGGATTCTTGATGATTCGATCAGTTCCTCGACTTCCATCCCTGCGGTGTACAGTCTCCCCAATGTCATAGAATTTCACTGTAGATTCGCTTTTTGCCAGGCCGTAATCAACGGGCTTGCATAAACTTGGGGGTCGAAAGACAAGTCGATCTTCAATATTTTTTCTGGTGCGGGGACTGGGATAACGAGGTCGGCATTTTACAGACGATTGATTGAGTATTGACGAGTTTAAAGTTTTTTTATGGTGAAAAATATTGATAAGCAATGGAATTATTATGGTTTGAATAAAGTGCCGATGTTGCTGCATTGCTAATTGGTGTAGACCGTTGAGGGGACTAGCGTGGAATGAAGTGAAAAATAAAAAAATGTACTTTTGGTATAATAATGAAGCTCTCGTATGACAGGATACTTTTTGGAAATTTTGGAAATCAAGAAAATAGCGAGATGTAGAAAAAAATTGAATTAACAAAGAAAACTTAGATCTTTTGTTATTAACAAATAGACAGACGTATAAGAAAAACCCATTGGGCCATACGATAAAAAATGTTATAAACTACGCTCTGTCTGAATTTGAAATGATTCGGGGGAATAGATTTTGAGATACGTCTTATACCGTTTCATAAAAAATATTCTTGAGGAAAACGTAAAAGAAAAAGCGCGGTGGGCGATCAGACCCAGTAATCGTCATAACTCGGTCAATTTTGGGAATTTTGATAAAATTATTGCTGCAAATTATAGTCAAGACCCTAGGTTATAAAATTATACAATGAAAAAGTCGTATTTTCTTTTTAATTTCTAACATACGCAGACCCCTTAAGCGGCTTACTCGTAGTTGAAATCTTTGAAAATATCAATCTTTGGTTTTCGACGGATTCTCGAAATATAAGATTTCGAAAATATGCTTTGGAAATGTCATGTCGATTCGTTCAAAATGGAGGGAGTTATGGACGTTTATACGTAGGTTCCGTGAAGCAGCGAACTTTAAATGCGTTTTTCTCCAAATGACTTTTCCAAGATCATTCATGACGACATCTCAAAAATCACTGCACCGATCAACTGCAATTTTTACAAGCTTCTTTTACATATCACAATCGCTTGAACGAAGGATTTTTTTTTTCGACGGGTCTTTTTTTTAATTAAGGCCTTAGGCCACCCTAGAAGCCGAAAAAATAGGCTTTTTGGAGATTTTTTTTCTTCAGAAAAACTGCAAGGTAAATCGAGATTACAAAAGAGGTGTTTATCATACATATCAGTGACTATATACAGTAATTTTTTTGAAGCGATTAATTTCAAAATGGCGGCTGTGCAGCGTTTATTTCAAAACTGCATTTTTTAAGTTGGCCGGAAACATAACTCAGACAATTTTCAACCGATTGACTTGAAATGTTGAATATACCTTGAAAAATACATTGTCTATGGAAGTACGTAGGATTTTTTGTTTATATTGCATCGTTCATTTGTTATTAACAATTATCTGACGATATTTAAGGCAAATTTTTGGAAAGTGCCAAAAAAATATCCTACGTACTTCCACGTTTTGTTAAATCCTTAAGGCGTAACGCCCCCCCCCCCCCCCCCACTAGTAGCGCAAAAAAGGGCCTTTTTCATGAATTTTTTTAAAGAAAACTACAAAACTTTTTTAATCGATCAATATACCATCTTAAAGAACACATCTTGAAGAACTTTCAGTACTTTTTTTATTGAAAAATATTACATTGTTTAGTGGCGAATGGCCGTCAATGAAATAATGTTTTTATATACACGGTTTGCGGTGACCAACATGGCGGCGAAGTGGATCATCTGAAAAAAAAATGCGGATGGATTTAGTCAAATATAAGTATAAACTAGTCTTTAATCGAAGGATTTTAAAAAATATTCATTTTTCACAAAATTGCGGACAGTCAAAGTTAATGGTTCGATTTGAACGAAAAAAAACGGCCGTTTTTTGGATATAAACGGCCATTTTTTTTCGAAAAAAAAATCGAACGACTAAAGACTACATTTTTATGTATTAAATAAGCCTGCAAAATTTCGAGAAGATCGGTTCATTAGTGTTCGAGTAATCTTGGTCACCGACTTCAGAAATGCCATTTTGAGAAAAACGCGTTTAAAGTTTCTCTTTCAACGCTCTTTCAATGCGGATTCGTCTCTTTCAACGCTCATATCTCAGTCAATTTTGTTCGGATCGACTTGAAATTTTCAGGACATATTCTCAGATACTTATACTTCAAAAAAATGCAATAAAAAAAATCGATTTTTTCAAAATCGCATGTGGGGGTAACCCCTTAATTAAAAGTAGACGTAAAGCAGTCTGCACAAACCATATTCTCTACCACATTCATATATATTTTTAAATACGATAATTGTAAAAGATACTAAAAACCATACTCTTTGATGTAAAAAAAAAAATAGAAAACCCTGCACACGTTTGGACAGAAAATAGGTGTAACCCCTTAAGCTGTTAGCCTTAAAATTCATGCGGGAGTTCCGGAGTAAATGCTAAATGTAAAACAGTTTCGCTTGCTTCGATTACTATTCGATTGAATTTTTTATGTCTCATTTTCATGTCCCCGTGATGTGATTACGATTTCCTAACAAACTAGAAAACCAATTATTTTCACCAAAACTGAATATCTCACACGTAGAAATTGTGTTTTCCATAATACCCTTGGTATATAATCCCCAATACGATACGATCCTAAGATCCATTCGCGACCCATACACTCACGAACGAACCAAATTTCCACCGTACACGCGAGCGAAGCCGCAGGCAAAAGCTGGTATTAAAATAATAATGAACGAGGGCGTAACGAGTCTGGGGAACATCGATAAAGTTGCCTCTCGACAGGAAAGTCCTGGCGCGTGATTGATGGCCCTCAAAGTCTCGACGCGCAGTGGAAACCCAAACAGATACGCATTGCTCGTTGCAAATTGGAGGACAATTCGTATTTGGGAATTTGCACGTAGACCAACTTTCCAAATGTTCTTTGTGAGCCTCCGCTCAATCGAATCTCCGCAGTTGGAGGAAATTGTGAAAGGTCATATTGTCTCCTATGGACAAATGGTGCGGCCGTCTGAGATAAATTTATCGGAGTTGCAAATAATGGTAGGCAGACGCTTCCCGCATTCGTGGTGACTCAATATCACTATGGAGCACGGTAGGTATATCTATGTATAATGTAGTCCATGCACAAAATGTATTGTTCGGCGCAACGTCAACGGAGGACATCAAAGGGACTGTTGCGCGTTTATCGAGGCTCTCTCCGGGCTAATTAGTCTTCCCGATAACATCGTTTCGCGGAGTCGACGTATTTGATACAGCACAATGTGCTTATTTGTGATCACGTGATTACTGTCCTGCTGATATTATAATTCGACTAGGACTGCATATTAGGTCAGTCAACGTGGGACGCTCGTATATGGAAGTTCGTCAAAATTTCATTATCCCGTATCATTGACGGACTAACTAAACTAAGGGTTTCGAGAGCAGCGAGAAGGAAACGGATTTTAGTAAGTTGATAGCATTAGTTTGGTGATTCATCAAGGTACGGTACTAACGCTAGTGAGGACTGGTAAGTTACCAAAATGCTGTTGTCTTTGGGGACCGTGAAATGTCACTGAGGTTCGCATTTCATGGACTGCAAGAAGCAACCGCTTTTGATAAATTTACTACCATAGTTTGGTGATTTATCATGCTATGGATCTAATGCGGGCGAGGACTGGTAAGTTGCCAAAATGCTGTTGGCTTTGTGGACCATGCAATGTCACCCTGAGGTTCACAAGGGGCAGCAAGCAGCAATAGCTTCTAGTAACTTAATAGCCGTGATTTGGTGACTCGATATGCTATGGATCTGACGTTAGTGTGGACTGGTAAGTTACCACAATGCTGCTGCCTTTAGGGACCATGAAATGTTGCTCTGGGGCTCACAATGGGTAGCAAGCAGCAACAGCCTTTTAGTAAATTACTAGTATAGCTTAGTGATTCATCATGTGATGCGTCTAACGCTAGTGCGGGCTGGTAAGTTACCAAAATGCTGCTTTCTTTTGGGAACCATGCAATGTCGCCCTGAAGCTAACAATGGGTAGCAGGAAGCAACAGCTTTTGAGTAACTTACTAGCATTGGTGTGATGACTCAACATGCTATAGGCTTATCGCTAGTGAGGATTACTAAATTACCAAAATGCTGCTGTCTTTTGGGAACCATGCAATGTCGACCTGAGGCTCACAATGAGTAGCAGGAAGCGCCATCTTTTTAGTAACTTACTAGCATTGGTTTGGTGACTTGACCTGCAATGATTTTAACGCTAGTAAGGACTGGTAAGTGACCAAAATGTTGCTGCCTTTGCGGACCATGCAATGTCATCCTGAGGATCACAATTGGTAGCAAGCAGCAACAGCTTCTAGTAACATGCTAGCAGTGATTTAGTGATTTGACATGCTATGGGTCTACCGCTAGTGAGGACCAGTAAATCACCAAAATGCTGCTGCCTCTCGGGAACCATGCAATGTCGCCCCGAGGCTCACCATGGGTAGCAGGAAGCAACAGCTTTTTAGTAACTTAGTATTTAGCATTGCTTTGGTGACTTTACCTGCTATGTTTCCAACGCTAATGCGGACTGGTAGGAAACCAACATGCTGCTGCCTTTGCGGACCATGCAATGTCACCCTGAGGCTCACATTTCATGGGCCGCAGAAGGCAACAGTTACAATAAAAATGCTGCTGCCTTTTGGTGACAGTGAAATGTCACCCTGAGGCTCACAATAGACAGCGAGAAGCACAGCTTTTTATTAACTTACCAACTTTGGTTTGGTAATTTATCATGCTGTGGGTCTAACGCTAGTGTGGGCTGGTAAGTTACCAAGATGCTGTTGCCTTTGGGTACCATGCAATGTCACCCTGAGGCTCACAATAGGCAGCAAGAAGCAGCAGCTTTTTAGTAACTTACCAGCTTTGGTTTGGTGATTTATCATGCTGTGGGTCTAGTGCTAGTGACAACAGGCCACTTCCCAAAATGCCGCAGCTTTTCGACTATGATATGTCACACCCTAAAAGCTTTGAACCTTTAACTGTACTTCGGTTTGCTGCACTGAGAAATTCAGTTCCATCGACACTCCACCGCCACGTCGACTTTTCATTTCTCCGCTATCTTCCAATTGGGCAATCGCTGTGCACTTGTTTTTCCCATTACGATGCCACGATACGCGAACGGCTAAAGTTTGGATTGTTCGGAGCGATGAACGAGTTCAAAGGCGAGTTCGCGAACTATTGCGGGTTTGTATGTCAGCGGGGCCCATTTGCCGATACCTCGAGACTCTTAACAATTTGTACGTGTGGAATAGTTGATTAATTTGACTGGAACGGAACTCTCTGTGTTCATTCTGCCAGACCGGAGGTACTCTCATCCAGAAGGGAGGAATAGAGTGGCAGAGAGAGTGCGAGAGTGTGTGTGAGAGAGAGAGAGAGAGAGAGAGAGAGAGAGAGAGAGGAGAGGAGAGAGAGAGCAGGAGATAGTGGATCTTTCTATCTCCCTCCATCTCTCAGTCGCCTGGAAGTAAGAGGGGTTCCTAAATTTAACGAGGTTTCGAACTTGCCACTCGACAACGTTGACGCACCGCATATTCTCTCCATAACTTCTACAACTGGCAATCTCTCGTTGAAACCTCCCGTGCCATCCTGGAGCTATTTCCTTCCTGATACTCGTACATAGGCTCTTACGTAGTTTACGAGTAAATGTGAGCCAGCCGGGAGTCGAGTCGCAATATGCTTGCAGAAATGGAGTAACGAAGATCTTCGTACCTGGCTTTAAGGCGTTACCCCCACTTGTAGCGCAAAAAACCCCTTTTTCATGAATTGTTTAAAAGAAAACTACGAAACTTTTTTAATCGATCAATATACCATCTTAAAGAACACATCTTGAAGAACTTTCAGTAATTTTTTTATTGAAAAATATTACATTGTTTAGTGGCAAATGGCCGTCAATGAAATAATGTTTTTATATACACGGTTTGCGGTGACCAACATTGCGGCGAAGTGGATCATCTGAAAAAAAAAAAAAAATGCGGATAGATTTAGTCAAGTATAAGTATAAACTAGTCTTTAATCGAAGGATTTTAAAAAATATTCATTTTTCACAAAATGGCGGACAGTCAAAGTTAATGGTTCGATTTTAACGAAAAAAAATCGAATGATTGAAGACTACATTTTTATGTATTAAATGAGCCTGCAAAATTTCAAGAAGATCGGTTCATTAGTGTTCGAGTAATCTTGGTCACCGACTTCAGAAATGCCATTTTGAGAAAAACGCGTTTAAAGTTTGTCTTTCAACGCTCATATCTCAGTCAATTTTGTTCGGATCGACTTGAAATTTTCAGGACATATTCTCAGATACTTATACTTCAAAAAAATGCAATAAAAAAAAATCGATTTTTTCAAAATCGCAAGTGGGGGTAACCCCTTAAACAATTTTCCTTCTCAATAATGCGCTTTTTCGTGTTGATCATCAGGAAGAAATAAATAAGAAAACACAATTCGCGATTCCCATTCGTAGGAAAAAAGCGTACAAATACTTTTTGTAGACATTATATGTGTGTGAGCGTGCGTATGTGTATACATTGGATACAAAAAGTATTTGCACACTGCCCATCGATGTATTGGAAATCCTCAGAAAACACATAAAACAAGCACGAGTGTAAATACCTGTTATAGCGATTGTATATATATGTGTATATGTGTGTGTGTGTGTATGTGTGTTTGGTCAGAAAAAGGATTGGGAGGTACATTTCTCTTCTTTCTGGGGTTTTCCATTAACATACAGTAATTACATTTGAAATGAACTGTCGAATGAAATAATCTGCAAAAATGTTCTTTTTTCTGAAAGTGATTTTTTTAAAGCTAGATGAGATAAAAAAATTCTCATTGTGTGTGGATCAATATATATTTTTTGATTTTTTAAGCTCCAACGTATACCATTGCGGATTTTTACGTATTACCCATCCTAATTGAATTATTTCCTATCACTCCCTAGCCGCACTTCGCTAATCTAACCTCTAGGTTTGATTTCTAGAACAGATAAGCTAACTCTAGGTTAAATTAGCAACTAAGGTTAGATTAGCAAAGTGCGGCTAGGGAGTGATAGGAAAGGGGTTCAATTGGGAAGGGTAATATGTACAAATCCGCAAGAGTATACGTTGGAGCTTAAGAAATAAAAAAATATATATATATGAGGTATTCCACGTGAATCCGGTGGACTTTATCCCTGACCCCCGCCAATTCGATTTATTTATTTTTTTATCTCATTCCATTGACTCTAAAAGACGCCCTGAATTCTTTTTATATATTTTTGAAACAACCCTTAGTAAAAAAACAAAAAAATTTTCCGAAAAAAACGCCCATATTTAAAAATCTGAAAAAATTCCCAAAAATGCGTGATCATATGTAAAACGATTGTTACGAAAGTCGAAAACTTTTGAAAAATCTTTGTCCAATCGAAGTCACGAAAGCTCGCACCGCGTTTCAATTTTTAATTTTGTATCTCTCTGACTCTGTCTCTCTATCGCTTCATCGACCCGTGCGATAAAGGGCTCGAAATCTCTTTGCGCAAACAGTGCGCGGGGCCGCGAATGATCAATCAACGATATGCCGTAGGTTGCCAACGGTGACGGCCAGAAAAAAGGAGATAAAAAAGGCCTGGGACTGCGCAGCGAAAGTCGAGGCTATCGGTGCTCGCTGGGTATGGAAAGTCCGAAAAATAAAATAGGTAAAAACAGGGGTGCGACGATCATAGAGACGAAAACCAAAACAAAAAAAAAATTATCTTTTTTGATCTGTGGATTTCGATATTAATCGTTTCGCATGGAAGGCACATGACAGCTATGTTGCCTGCTTCCGAGGAAACAACGTAATTAAAATTATTTTTAAAAAATTATCTTCATGTTTTTGATACTGTCCTTGTTAGTGATTGGAAATTTTAATCGGCAAAAACGATTTTCGGCATTAATAAAAATAGAGGAATAAAGAAAGAATAATATTTTTTAAAATAAAGAATCATTTTCGTTACATTGCAACGATGCAAATGCTGGAATTTCAGTTTAGTAAAAGTCCCACGGTTTTCGAGATAAAAATCGCTTTTGGTTTTTCGCATGCCATTTCTACAAATAATAACTTTTTTCACCCGGTTGGAAAAAAATACTCTTGGTTATTTGTTTTATCTAGAAAAGTCTTCTTTTGAACCTTAAATGTTAAGGAAAGTTTCCTTAAATTTATGGAGAAAGATCTTGTGCAGAATTTTCATAATAACCAATTCGAACATCTGACTTTGATAGGCTGCGGTATACAAAAGATATACCACGCATATCGTGCCGATTACTTTGAAAAGTTGCTTAGTTATTGTCGATTCACATCATTTGTAGAAATTGCATGTAAAAAACCAAACGCAGATGATTAAAAAAAATAATACAAAGCCCAAAATCTTGAAAACCGTGGGTCTTTTACTAAACTGAAATTCCAGCATATAGTAGGACATTATCGGACCTATCGACAGTTTCAGGATTATCCATTCAGAACAGAACACTAAGAACACAAGTATTATAGGGTGGCTGGAACATTGACGTCCAAAAATAAAACTTCGGTCCCTTGTATCGTGGGGTATCCGAATCACCCCCATTTACGCTCCGCGACTTTTCATAGTTTTCGAGTTATTAATTTTTTTCTGAATTTTTAAGAATTTTCGACCTGACCAATTTTTAAAAAATCTAAACAAAAGTAGAAAACTTTGTCGAGATTTTTTTTTTGCAACTGAATCTTCATGAGTAGTACTTTTATGCATAAAATAATCAGCTTCGTAACTGTGATGAAAGTTATGAAAATGTTGGTCTAAAGTGAAAAATTTACGTTCGGTAAATTATGACTGAAATTTTCAACTTTAAATTAAAAATCTATACAGCTGACTTCATGGTCCGTAATTAGGCCTCAAGAATGCGCAAAATTCATTAAACTTAAATTAAACGAAAAAAATAAACCTCCAAATGTTTAAATCTTAGCTTTCCTGCAGTCATTGTTGGTTAGTTAACAAACTAAATAACCTTAGGAATGATAAAATGGGCAAATTGTTTTTTTTCAATCAGATGGCTAATTTTAACATTTTTCCATCTCGCTGTATTTGAAGGTCAATTTTAGCCAAAGTAGCCCTATTGAGTACTACTTTTTTTGAAGCTTATGAAAGGTGGGAGTCTAGCGCATTCTCGAGGCCTAATTAGGAACCATGAAGTCACCTGTTTAGATTTTTAATTTTAAGTTGGAAATTTAAGTCATAATTTACCGAACGTACATTTTTCACTTGAGATCAAAATTTTCATAACTTTCATCACAGTTACGAAGCTGATTATTTTATGCATAAAAGGACTACTCATGAAGATTCAGTTGCAAAAAAAAAATCTCGACAAAGTTTTATACTTTTTTTTTAGATTTTTTTAAAATTGCCAAGGTCGAAAATTCTCAATAATTCAGAAAAAAATGCATAACTCGAAAACTATGAAAAGTCGCGAAACATACATGGGGGGTGATTCGGATACCCCACGGTACAAGGGACCTAAATTTTATTTTTGGACGTCAATGTTCCGGCCACCCTGTATATATACTGGGTATATATACACCCTGTATATATACTGGGTATATATACAGGGGGTATATATACCACATATATACTGATATGCTACGCTGTATGCTGATCTGTATATATGTGGCATATGTGTACCATTTATGCAGTATATATGTGGTATGTATGCAGTGTGTATGCAACATATATGCTAAATATATGTGGTATATATGCAGGATAAATGCTACATATATAATTGATGTATGATACATTAATATACAGTAATACCACGCATATACATCTCATATATAAAAACGTTACGAAAATTAGAATTTGGCACATATATGCAACATATATTTCCAATATATGGCACACATTTCACATATATTACAATTATTAATAAAATTAATTTGCAGTATATTTTTGCGTATAAAAATTTCCATGGGGGAATGCACCGATTATATATATATATAGAGATATTTGTGTTTCAAACACAAATATGTATATGTTTATATCTTGTTACATACCGAATGATCAAACGCCAAATAATTTCTCTAAATAAGACGGTGAGGAACTTTAAAAAACTCCAACTTTTCTATGCTGAGCAATTTTTTCGTTGTTTTTTCCATGAAAGATAATGAAGATAAAAAAATAGAATTTATACGTGACTATATGTATATATGTTCTTTTTACGATCCTCTCCGACTTATCTAGATATATTATAAATAGTCGTTTTCAAATATCATATATATATATATATATATATATATATACATACACATATAGCCACACATTTATTCCAACTTTATCGATAGTATCTTTCAGGAAAAAGCAATGAGAAAAATTGATCCGCATACAAAATTGCGAGTTTTTTTTTAAGCGCCCCGCCGTCTTATCTAGAGAAATTACAAATAGCCGCGTTAAATCATTTGTCGTGTAAAATGGAAAGAAATAAAAAAAATTTAATCACGATTCTCTCGTACTTGCCGGCTTGGCCCGAAGCGTCTCGCCTACTCAATCGGTAAATTGTCGCGTATCACGCGCCTCTTCCCTTTTCTCGTTCATTATGGTCTCTCTCTCTCTCTCTCTCTCTTTCTCTATGCGAAGAGAGAAAACGAACGGGAAAAAGGTTGTAAGCGCGCTGAGCGGTGGGAAGATAGACAGAGCGTAGGTGGGATATACACGGAGCACCGCGCAAATGATTGATAAAGGAAATTATTGAATAAAGATACGCCGTACAGGCCAGAGAAAGAGCGTATATCGAAATGTAAATTGATTAAGCTCGCCTGCACTCTCTCCTTCGTCTATTTTTCCGTGACTGAAAACGTTGACGGATAATCAGGTGAATTTTTTTAACAGTGGTTGGTCGAGACGTTTTTTTTTTAATTCGCAGTCTCGTATTTGACCTTTTTTTCTCGTTTTTTTCAGCATTTTTTCTTAATTACAAGGGAGAGAGAGAAAGAGAGAGAGAGAGAGAGAGGGAGCGAGTGCGAAAGGAATGGTAGTACGCCACATTGAAGAACAATCAAAGTACGAAACGATTGTGGTTCTTTCTAAGACGTACATGTTACTTAATTGCGGCACTGTCCATTACCGATAATTAGTTTTCCGCCTTAAGGGGGAAGGCACCTTTGGTCGAGAAAAAATGGCTGATTTTCATGATTTTTTTTAACGGAAACATTTCTCCACCATTTTTAGACTTATAAGGAAGGAGTGCGAGGTCGTTATCTCCGATTTCGATGAAATTTGACGTGCTTGTAGAATGAGTAAAAATAGGCGACACGTATTTTTTTATATCGGCGGAATCCGATTTTTAAAGTGTGAAACACACCCTCGAAAATAGGGGTGTTTTTCGTTTTCCGTCGATAACGTTATCGTTCTCATCCCCAATGTACACGAAAAAAGAAACATTGTTGCAATTTGATTTTTTTTTTCATATCGCGTACCGTTAAAACGTTATCGACGAAGCTCGAAAAACACCCCAATTTCCGAGGGTGCGTTTCAACCAGTAAAAATCGAGTTCCGCAGATATAAAAAAATACGGGTCACCTATTTTTACCTATTCTACAAGCATGCCAAATATCATCGAAATCGGAGAGATCGACCTCGCAACCTATCCTTGTTAGGGTATGTTTTTTACTACTTTTGCCTGTTACATGGTATTTTTCTATTTTTATTAATCTTCAAAAATGGCACAGTCTTCTAAACGAGTTGTGGGGGATGTTCTCAGACGGCGTGACATGTAGCGTCGGTAGGATTAATCTGAAAAAAAAAACCAACGAAGAATTTTCTTTCATTAACACGTATATGCAAAATATAAAGAAAAAGTGAGAAATGTTTAAAAATCGATAAAATGGTACGCTTCGAAATACATTAAATCGATTTTCCCGAAAAAATGGCTACATTTTGCAATAAAAATACTTTCTTGTTTATTTTCAAAAAACATTTAGGGTTATGTTTTCGGCAATAAGGTTAGAAAGATTTATACAAAATTTCATGAGAATCGGTCGATTACTTTTTTAGCTATGCTACAGTTTAGAAGACCGTGCCATACCTTCGCTGATTTTTGAAGATTAATTTTAAAAAATGACATATAACAGCCAAAAGTAGTAATAAAGCATACCCTAAGTCCCAAAAATGGTGGAGAACTCTTTTTTTTTTTATTTAAAATTTTTTTTAAAAATGACATAACATATAACATTAAATTTTAAAAAAATTTTAAATAAAAAAAATGACATATAACCGCCAAAAGTAGTAATAAAGCATACCCTAAGTCCCAAAAATGGTGAAGAATTATTTCTTTGAAAAAAAAATGATGAATATCAGCCAATTTTTTCCTCGCCCCTTAATTGCCCCCCCTTCCCTTTTACCAGCGCGCACACCGATTATCACTCACAATCGTTTTCCCAACCGCGATCTTTGGCTACGTCGTGAAAAAAAAGAAAAACACCATCAAGGAACGAGCAAAAAGATAAACATGTAGCGTGAAAGATTAATACCGTGAAAGTGTTAAGCTCACGGAAGAGAAGGGCGCAAATTGGTAGACACAGACGTTCGAGACCGTATATGCATCATTAATCAGTTTGATTGATAGACTGTGCGATGTCCTGCGTAACACAAAGGCAGTCTTTTATCGTTAGTTCATTTCCAGAAACCAAAGAGAATCCGAGAGCAGCGCCACTTTGATAACTGCCCTGCATTTTCCATGGTCAGGCTCTACTGCTAAAAAAGTACTGTTAAAGGCTCCACTCTAAAGGGGTTAGGCCACTCTAAAGGCCGAAAAAATAGGCTTTTTGGGGATTTTTTTTTTCAGAAAACCTACAAAATGAATCGAGATTAGAAAAAAGGTGTTTATCATACATATCGGTGACTGTAGACAATAATTTTTATAAAGCGATTAATTTAAAAATGGCGGCTGTGCAGCGTTTATATCAAAACTCCATTTTTTCAGTTGGCCGGAAACATGACTCAGACAATTTTCAACCGATTCACTTGAAATGTTGAATATATCTTGAAAAATACATTGTCTATGGGAGTACGAAGGATTTTTTTTATGTTGAATAGTTCATTTTTTTTAACAATTATTTGACGATTTTTTAGGCAAATTTTTCGCTTTTCCAAAAAATCGTCAGATAATTGTAAATGACAAATGAACTATGCAACATGAATAAATCCTACGTACTTCCATAGACAATGTATTTTTCAAGATATATTCAACATTTCAAGTGAATCGGTTGAAAATTGTCTGAGTTATGTTTCCGGCCAACTTAAAAAATGCAGTTTTGAGATAAACGCTGCACAGCCGCCATTTTGAAATTAATCGCTACAAAAAAATTATTGTATACAGTCAGTGATATGTATGATAAACACCCTTTTCTGTAATCTCGATTTATTTTGTAGTTTTTCTGAAAAAAAAATCCCCAAAAAGCCTATTTTTCGGACTCTAGAGTGGCCTAACCCATGTAGGGTGATCGGTAGTGGCCAACGATCGGCCGATGCGCGACGCCGAGCCTGCCAACATTGGCACTCGAGCTTGGCCCGATCATCGACCGAGCCTCGGATGATAAGAGCGGCCCGATATTCGCAATCAATATTGGCCCTAGAATGGCTTATGAGAATCGGCCGAGCATCGCGTAGGAGTTCATTCGAGAATCGGCCAACAATCAGTCCCCGTCAAGATTGCCATCATTGGCACTCGAGCTTGGCCCGATTATCGACCGAGTCTTGGCGGATAATTGTGACCCGATATAGATCACCAAAATTGGTCCTGCACTGCCAAAAAAAAAATTGATTCTTTTTGTATTGTAATTCGTCATTACCTGGTCTTTCGAAACGATTAGTTCGAAGAAAATATTTCACCTATATGGGACTCGAACCTTGAACCTACCTACTCATAGCCAAGCACGCTGCCCCTATGCTACCGAGTGCTCGTAACATTTGAATCGCAGATATGCCATAAGAGACCAAATGGATTCTCATCATTATTAGTATCGCATAAACTATATCAATTAGTTAATATCATCGTGATAATTAGAGAGTGTTATCGACTGACATGTTGGAGAATTTCCAAACCTAACCTATATATATATATATATATATATATATATATATATATATATATATAATTCCTCTCGCTCCACCCTCTCTACCCCCACAACCCTTTAATATGTGTGTTCCAATAAAGACAGACCATTTGTTCATTAGTTCAAGTTTAATTTGAATAAATAAACATATTCAAAATGAATAATTCCAATAATGGAATGCAATAGGAAAAATTTGATTTCACAAAAAATCTGGTTAATTCAAATAAAGAATAAATAAATAGACGCGGTTAGTTAATATTAATAGAATTTTTCTGTCAGTGTAGGATGGTTCATAAAAATGGGCAGAGTATCGCGTATGAGCTCGTTCGAGAATCAGCCAACAATGAGTGCATTGATTTGGTAGTATGGTTGTTAAGAATAATGTCCGATGGACTCGTAAAAAGTATTCATCTCGTCTCTCAATGACTTCGACGCGAAACAATGAATCGTCAATATACGAATTGCGGTTTGATCATGCGTTACTCGGCCGAACATTGGCCTCGTATCGGCAAAAACATGATTGGCGAGTCTATACTTCGCCAAACATCGACCTCGTATCGATAAGCCAATGATTAGAGAGCCTATATTTGGCCGAACATTGGCCTCGTATCGGCAAACCAATGATTGGCGAGACTATACTTCGTCAAACATCGGCCTCATATCGATTACCCAATAATGTACGAGTCTATACTTGGCCGAACATTGGCCTCGTATTGGCAAACCAATGATTGGCCAGTCTATACTTCGTCAAACATCGGCCTCGTATCGACAAGCCAATGATTAGCAAGTCTATGTTTGGCCGAACATTGGCCGCGTATCGGCAACCCAATGATGGGCGAGTCTATACTTCGCCAAACATCGGCCTCGTATCGACAAGCCAATGATTAGCGAGTCTATATTTGGCCGAACATTGGCCTCGTATTGGCAAACCAATGTTGGCTAGTCAATACTCAGCCGAGCATTGGCGTACAATTGGGTAATCGATCATCGCCCCGCCAACATTGGTCCAAGTATTGGCCGTTACGGTTCGATTGGCGAAACCTACATGGGAAGGCCTCAAACGTTTGCTACAACGGTTTGCTAAAAGGCTCCATTTTGCGTTTTAGCAGTTTTAATGATATCCAATAAAAATTTTCAGAAACACACCCTTTTGCGTTTTAGCAGTTGAGACTCTTTCGCAGTCCTGCTTTTAGCACTAAAGTCTATTTAGTAGTCTAATTTCAGCAGTAGAGCTTTTAGCAGTACAATTTTAGCAGTAGAGCCCGTTTAGCAGTAGAATTTAAGCAGTAGAATTTTGAGCAGTTCTTTTTTAGCAGTAGAGCAGTAGAGCCGCATTTTTTATTCGTCTCGTATACATTTTTTTTCCGTTCGTTTCTGCAAATAGTTTTCCAACATTTTCCGGTTAATTCTACTCGAAGTACGACTTTGTTGTGCGTGTTAACGCCGAGATTTGCAGAGTTTCAGGACGAATTGGATCGCACGGGCTTGACCATGGACACGCGATAAAAAAATAAAAAGAACGCGAGGTTCGAAATGGTTGGTCAATAAAAATGAGCCGAGATCGTACTTGGGCTGGTGCACATTGTATTTTGTGAAACGAGGCGAATGAGCGAGAAATAGAGCCGAAAAAAACGTCGATTTTCCATATTTTTTTATGATAAGAGTTTTGGGTTCGGAAGGTCGGGATTTTACACACAATTGATGCATAGTGTTGCCAAGGTCGAGTTTTTTTTTTAATTGGAAAATATCGATTAGCAATGAAACTATTATTAGTTAAGGAAAGTGCTGCTGTTACTGCATGGCCAATTGGTGTAGGTGCTTCTGGCAATAGGGTGATTCGAAATAAAAAATAAAAAATCTACTGGTAGTATAATAATTAAATTTTCGTATGATCGGATACTTTTTCGAAATTTCGAAAATTACGTAAATGGCAAGCGGTAGAAAAAAAAGTGTTATGTTCGACAAAAAAAAACTCTAGGGCGCAACACCACTGTGACGGGTGAAAAAAACGTTCTAACTTCTAACTATAACTTATACTGAAAAATAACTTCTAATTTCTTACTATAACTTATATTTATTTGATGGATTTTTTTTACTCATAAGTTATATTCATAATTTATGAATTTAATTAATATTTATTTATAACAAATTATTAACAAATTATAAATATAATCCATAAATTATGAATATAACTTATGAGTAAAAAAAATTCTTTTCGCCAGTAGTATGCAAATATATATATATATATATATATATATATATATATATATATATATATATATATATATATATATATATATATATATATATATATATATATATATATATATATATATATATATTTGCATACTACTGGCGAAAAGTTTCCGTACATATATTCAAAAAAGTTCCGAAATGATTTTTCATGTCATTTCGCCGTTAGTTGACATAAATAAATTTAATAAATGGTTTTAAAAAAAATTTACTTTTTTTACGACTAGTACCCTTTTTCGAAAACGACAATTTTTCGTCTTTTGCTTGTTCTTGTTCTGGTGGACCCCGTTTACAGACAACTTTTTTTTTAAAGCGCTTCTTTGACCGGAATCATAAAGGGGGAAGCTCAAGCTTCAATTTTGTTTTTTTTAAGCTTCGTACGTTTTTTTTCTAAAGATATTTTGATTTACTTTAAAAAAGACACAATTTGAAAAATAACGTGTAATGCGAAAACGACAAGCATTCAAGGAAAACCTCAAGATAGTAAAAAGTTGAATTGGTTTTCGTTGAGTTCGCGAGAATTTTATCAGATTTTTCTTCTGAATTTTTTTGTTTTTTTCACCTATTTTCGGTAATAAAAAACAGATGATTTAATTACCACAACTCGAGAACTAAGAAATTTGTGGTAAAATTTCAAGCGAGAAAAGAATGGTATTTTTTCATTTTCAACGAAATATAATTATTTAATATTTTTTTCGACATTTTGTCCGTTAAAATTGTATAGTTTTCTAGACACGTCAATCGATTAAGTTCAACCGCTTCTATTGCATTGGAAATATAAAAATACAATTTTTTCCTCTCTTGATATTGTACTGCAAACCCCTTAGTTCTCGAGTTACGGACAAATTAAATAATTTGATTTTTTACCGAAAATAGATGAATAAAAAAATTGGGAAAAAATAATCTAAAAAAACTCCCGCGAACTCAACGAAAACCGATTCAACTTGTTACTATCTTGAGGTTTCCCTTGAAGCCTTGTCGTTTTCGCGTTACACGTTATTTTTCAATTGGTCTCTCTGAAAAAAAATCAAAATATCTGTAGAAAAAAAATCGCACGAAGCTTTAAAAACAAACAAAATTGAAGCTTGAGCCCTTTATGATTCCGGTAAAAGAAATATATAAAAAAATGTTTGTCTGGAAACGGGGTCCACCAGAAAAAGAACAAAAAAAAGACGAAAAATGGTCGTTTTCGAAAAAGGGTACTAGTTGTAAAAAAATAGTCCAAAATTAAAAAAAACCAAATGTAGGTGAATTTCTCCCCTTTAAAATGCCGTTTATTAAATTTATTTATGTCATCTATTGGCGAAATGGCATAAAAAACCGTTCCGGAACTTTTCTGAATGTTTGTCCGGAAACTTTTCGCCGGTAGTGTATATAGCTTTGTTTCCTGTCCTAGAACAATTGTTCACGAAAATAGCAACCCGCATTTCTAAAATATATTTATTTCGAGTTGAGAGTATAGACGCAAAGCTGAGGATTTTTGTTATCAGCCCTTTTTTATTTCTTCTACTCCCTCTTCCTCCCTCTCGCTCCTTCTCTCACCCTCCCGCTTTAAGCCCTTCCGAAAAAGCGAAACGTGTCATAGGTAGTGCCAATACTCACGTGTCTCCCATAGTGATTGCAAGGGATAGGGGATGGAAAAAAGCACCCTCATCTGACCATTTGGAAATACAAGAAGACACAGATAATCGCGGCAATAAAACCGAGCATAGTGTCAGGTCGGTGGGCGGTCGAGGGGCGTTGGTTACGTGATGTAGAAGTCGCGTGACGCAATTGCATGAGGTGATCCCTTCTGATCGGGTCAGTCAATCTAACCTAATTAATCTACAAATTGCTGCTTTTTCTAACGTTCGCGGTGATCAACGTAGCATCGAGGCGACTGACGTTTACTTTGTTTGCCTTCCTTTTTTTTTCATCTTTAATCGCGTATCGAATAATTTCGCGACACGATTTCACATCCAGTGGCATTTTTTCTACGGAGATAAATAAGGCCTAAGACATTTGGATCAAAACAATTTTTAAACACGACTCGTCACAAAGGGATCGTCATTTCGATCAAATTTTTTTCATCCCGCATAATTTACATAATTAATAATTAATAATCATATCCACGAATATAAAAAACACACCTTAAAAAGTATATCAGTTTCTTAAAACTCCTTCTGTGCCCTTAATTTGAAAAAGCCCTTAAATGGGCCTTGAAATGCCCTTGAAAAGCGACCCTTTTGGAATTCGAGCGCGTTTTATGACCCTTTGAAAACAAAAGGGCTGGATGCCCTTTTCCAAAATGTCAATTACTTTTATGAGGTTTAGCAAAAATTTTTGGTTTTTTTTTTTCAGGATGCTGGGCGGCGTGGGAGGCCGGCACATGTCTACGCGTCGGCGTGGCAGTAGCCCGCTGGTGCGTGGAGGTGCGGGCCTCACTAACAATTACGGTGGCAGCGGGGCCCCGGGACTTATGGGCGATGGCAACCCACCGTCCGACGCGCCCAGATACACGAGACGACGAAGGGCCGTCGGGACGGGCGATCACAAGAGCTGCGCTCTCATCCAGACTCGACTCAAGCTCGGGGACATCATGTAAGTATAGCGATTATCACACAAATGATACCGAAGCTGCCTCGAATTAGCGAGCCCTCATTTTTTTTCTGTGATCAAAAATAAATCCGCACTTTGGTGGAATAAGATTTTATCGTCGCGGATAAAAGACCCTAAAAAATTGGAGAACGATATATTAGCGCGTGGGAGCACGCGATTCCAAAGACTTCGATGCGTGTGGGGGAATGATCTTCCGAGACAGTGAAAGAGTTCCGCGCGCGTTTAACTCGCAGGATAAAGCCGAAAAGAGCTTCAATCTGTCGGTAAAATAAATCGCTAATCTTCACATTCGAGTTACCTACAATCGATAAGCATTACCGACCGTGTTCTCCGTTGATATTGGTCCGAAACGAGCCTCAATGTACCGCTTGCCGAGCGTCGATAAGAGTATTCGCATAATTTTGTTACCGATCTTCGGTAAGAGTTTTCACGATCCCTGCCTTACCGAGCGTCGACAAGATTTCGCGATCCTGTCTCAGCGAGCGTCGATAAGAGTTCGTGATCTCGCCTTATCGCGCGTCGATAACAGCAGCGAGCCCTGTCTTACCTGCAATCGATAAGAGTGATCCCTGTCTTACCTACGGTCGATAAAGACCCCACCGAGCAGCGCCCTTTCTTATCAACCATCCACAAAAGTGCGTCAGACGAGGAATTCCTCCAGCCACAGTTGATGAAGGCGCGTCCGACCAAACTCGCTTTCACTACTGTGACTCGCGACCAGTAGAAACATCATACGTGGCGTTCTCCCACAAGCTCCCTACTCCAACGTGGAACTCGCCGTTTTTTTTTCCTTTTTTAACACAAATCCCCGTCTGAGTGTGCACATCACAATACTCAACGAAGGTATGCACTCTGCGTGTACTCGCGTTCGCGATGTATCTTCTTCTTCGTCGGGTCTCTATCGATTGGTCGTTCGATTGTTTGGCCATTAGCTATTAGCTTTTATTTTTAGAACGACGCACAGCTAGGTGAAATGGACGGTACGCTCGGACGACGGCAGCCAAGGGAGAAGGGGTGACCGTTCGCGATGGGGCTAAGGCCGTTGATGCCCGATACCCCAATGAAGCCTAATTGGAATTTCCCTTCGCGAATTAGCCGCGATACACCACTGTGTGGCCAGAGAGTCATCAGTACACTTTTCCATGCTTCTTTTTTTTTTCGTTTTCTCTGTACGTTCGGGATATCATAGGGCGCTGGATATATTTCTCGGGGACCTGTCGAGACTGCGGAGAGACACCGGAGACCGATTGCTTTTCCTCGGCTCGTTTTGATTTCTCTTCTATAGCTCTTCGACCATCATCAGAACCCTCCAGGATTTGATATTCCCTCTTTCTCTCTCTCTCTCTCTCTCTCTCTCTCTCTCTCTCTCTCTCTCTCTCTCTTTTTTTCATTTTTTCCATTACCTTTTCCATTAATTTTGACTACCAGCACAACTGGTCCCAGGACGGTCATTCAATTTTTTTTAACGGATTACACCTAGCTCCCGGCCGGAAAAAAGAGGAAATTTCGTGATTTCTTTCTGGGTAAAAGAGTGCAGGTTAAAAAAATTTCACATCACAGAGTATGGTTTTAAGCATGTTTTACAATTTTTGTATTGAAAAATATTCATAAATGTGGTAGATACCAATGGTTGAACTCATCCGAGATAATAAATCAAGGGTATCTAGTCTTTGCATAAAATCATCTAGTGCTTAGACGAAGGATTCAATAAAAAATCGATTTAAATAAATGGCCGCAGTCCAAAACGAAAGTATCCATGGCTTTTACGATTATGGGAAACAGGAAAAACCGGCAAAACTCCGGGAATTTCCTTTCTCCTGGAATAATCAGGAAAAGTCAGGGAATTTTTTAATTCTCTGGATTTTTTCCAGAATCTACTTTTTGTAAGAACTACGAAAAATTAATCCGACTTGAAAAAAAATGAAAAGTATAAAAATAAATATTTTTTATATTTTTGATATTTATATTAAGGGGTTACCCCCACTTGCGATTTTGAAAAAATCGATTTTTTTATTGCATTTTTTTGAAGTATAAGTATCTGAGAATATGTCCTGAAAATTTCAAGTCGATCCGAACAAAATTGACTGAGATATGAGCGTTCAAAGAGAAGAATCCGCGTTGAAAGAGCGTTGAAAGAGAAACTTTAAACATGTTTTTCTCAAAATGGCATTTCTGAAGTCGGTGACCAAGATTACTCGAACACTAATAAATCGATCTTCTTGAAATTTTGCAGGCTTATTTAATACACAAAAATGTAGTCTTTAATCGTTCGATTTTTTTTTTTCGAAAAAACATGGCCGTTTTATAGCTAAAAAACGGCCGTTTTTCATTTAAATCGAACCATTAAGTTTGACTGTCCGCCATTTTGTGAAAAATGAATATTTTTTAAAATCCTTCGATTAAAGACTAGTTTATACTTATATTTGACTAAATCCATCCGCATTTTGTTCTTCAGATGATCCACTTCGCCGCAATGTTGGTCACCGCAAACCGTGTATATAAAAACATTATTTCATTGACGGCCATTTGCCACTAAACAATGTAATATTTTTCAATAAAAACATCACTGAAAGTTCTTCAAGATGTGTTCTTTAAGATGGTATATTGATCGATTAAAAAAGTTTTGTAGTTTTCTTTAAAAAAATTCATGAAAAAGGCCTTTTTTGCGCTTCAAGTGGGGGTAACGCCTTAAAACTGAATTTGAAACTTATTCTTCATTATATAGAAGAAAAGTGTTGTCATTGTAAAATATGGAAAATTTCAAAAACTAAAAATTAATTTACTCTAAAGCTCTATATATTTACTACCCAATTATTATTGTAGACAAGTGTTTATATGCATTTTTTATTTATTGGCACTGACATAAAAAATGTCCGTTTATAATAAAGATAAGGTTTTGTATTTACTTTTGATATATAGATTTTTTTTACTTTACAGTGGTTAAATTATTTTTCGACTTTCAGTTTTTTAAACATTTTTTAATTTTAATATTTAACATTTTTATATATTTGATGTTAACAAAAAATTATATTCTTTATTTGGCCCCAATCTCCCTGAAATGTTTGTAAAACCTGTTTGGAAAACCTGGAAAGGTCAGGGAATTTCTCAGTCAGTAATGCGTAACAACCATAGTATCGATTTTGGGTGAAAAAACTCTATTTTCGTTGATAAAAAAAACGGCATCATTAAAAAAATTCCTTCGTTCAAGCACTGCTTTTAGATATGTAGAAATAATCTCGTAAATTTTGAAGTTGATCGGTGTAGTGATTTTTGACACATCGTAGTCACCGATATTGTAAAAGTTATTTTGAGAGAACCGTGTTTAAAGTTCGCCGGTTCGAGGAACCTACCGATAAACGCCCACGACTCCTTCGATTTACAACGGGTCGACTTGAAATTTTCAGAGAATATTTTTGAAATGTTGCAATTCAAGTATCATGCAAAAACTAAAAATCGATATTTTCAAAAATGTCAACTAGCTCCAAGCCCTTAAACGGATGAGTCATTCTGCGGACGGGACCGCCCCCAAAATGCCCCATCAATATGAGTACATTTATATGAACGTGAGTTTGAAGACATTCGGGTTTATACAATGTTGAGGAGCTGGACAACAAGCTACTGCGGGGAAGGTCTTCGAAGTCAAATGTCTTCGAAATCACATTCTCCCATATATATCTCCGTCTCTTTCCGATGCTTTCCGACCTTTGATCTTCACCCATTACGTCTACTCGTTACGCACAGCAAATATTCAAGCGAACCAATACCGCGACGCCGTGAACGATCATGGAATTCTTGCCAATGAGAGATTTTTTTTACTTTTTTTTACCTTTTTAAAACTTTTTTATGTTAAGGTATTTCCTTTTCCTACTTTTCCCTATGGCAATCCCTAAACGATTTTTTTCGATGCTTCTGCGAGGATCTACACCGGAAATCTGCAAAAAAAACAATTCAGACATAATAATAAAATTATTTTTATTATTATATAAACATTTTTATTAGTATATATTTACATAAAAATAAAATTATTTTTATTATTATGTGTGAATTGTTTTTTTTAATACTTGATATTGATATTTGAAAATCAAAATATCAACAAGAATTTCCGTTGCATTCCAACGAAGCATACATCAACACGATTCGAGATATATGCATACCAATTGTGTTCTTTCAATCGTGAACAATGGGGCTAAAAATGAAGAAAAGAAAAAAGAATACTATCACAGACAATACTGCAAATTGTTTCCATCGATCTCCCAATCAGTGAACGAATGATCTTGGCGCTCGTTTCATCCTTCCCTTTTGCTAGAATATGTCCTGAGACTCCCCGCAATCCCGATACCCATAGCCCCTCGAAACTCGAGATTTCCCGCATTTTTCCCTCGTCCCCAGTGATATTCGGGGCAAAAAAAGAAAAAAAAACTAGTTTTTGAGTACCTGCGCTTCCGGATCGTTTATCTTTCCTGTTTAAGGCGGCAGCCTTAATTAGAAAGTTCACAAAAGCGTTTTTTGGGAATTTTCCTAGAAGGAAAAAAAACAAGTGAGCTCAGTCAACATTGAGGTATCTTTTCGTATATATTTGAAATGTATAAAAAAAGGCCAACATGAAACAATAAATGACTGCAGATTTATCAGCCTATTCCATGTGCGCCTTGCCACCGCAGTCCCCAATCGGCGGGAAAGATTCAGCTCATAATTCTTGACTGAACCGAATAAACCAATAAAATTCTCAATTGTCATATATTTTTCTTCTGGGTGAATTAAGAAAAAGCTGAAAAAATCGTGAATTTATAACTTTTCTCAGGTTTGAAAAAAAAGTGTTAAAAAAAACACTAACGTGCTATAAAAATGATTTAAAAATACTTTTCGACGTCTTTTTTAGTTCACTTAGAAGAAATTTTCATACTGAAGAAAATTAATTTTGGTTTGATTCAATAGGTCGTTTCGTTTTTTTTCTATCACGCCCGCCAAGTTGGAAAAATCGTGAAAATGAAAACTGGAGAAGACGCGCTTCAAAGTTTTCAATAGGAGGAAATACCAATATCAAATATCAATCTATTCTCTGCTTTTGGCTTTGTATCTTCGAAAATATTTACAATTGGCCTCTGTAACTTTGTAAATATATTCTTGGATAGTTTATCTATCGATTCAAGCAAGTAAACAAAAAAGGATATTTCGGGCCTTTTAATTCATGCTCCTGCATTAACTTTTACCTCTGTGTATGGGTTTCGCTTAAGGGGTTAGGCCACTCTAGAAGCCGAAAAAATAAGCTTTTTGAGGATTTTTTTTTCAGAAAATCTATAAAATAAATCGAGATTACAAAAAAGGGTGTTTATCATACATATCAGTGACTGCATACAATAATTTTTTTGAAGCGTTTATCTCAAAACTGCATTTTTTAAGTTGGACGGAAACATAACTCAGACAATTTTCAACCGATTCACTTGAAATGTTGAATATATCTTGAAAAATACATAGTCTATGGAATTACGTAGGATTTTTTTTTATATTGCAAAGTTCATTTGTTGTTAACAATTATCTCACGATTTTATAGGCAAATTTTTCACTTTCCAAAAAATTGCTTAAAAAATCGTTAGATAATTGTTAATAACAAATGAACTACGCAATATAAAAAAAATCCTACGTAATTCCATAGACAATGTATTTTTCAAAATATATTCAACATTTCAAGTGAATCGGATGAAAATTGTCTGAGTTATGTTTCCGGCCAACTTAAAAAATGCAGTTTTGAGATAAACGCTGCACAGCCGCCATTTTGAAATTAATCGCTTTAAAAAAATTATTGTATACTGTTTGGGATATGCATGATAAACACCCTTTTTTGTAATATCGATTTATTTTGTAGTTTTTCTGAAAAAAATCCCCAAAAAGCCTATTTTTTCGGCCTTTAGAGTGGCCTAAGGCCTCAAGGATTTTCTTGCATTCTCTCTCTCTTATAGTTCTTATGATTTGTATTCATTGCACTCTTTCTTTTGTATTCTCATAAAGGGTGTCTCAAAATGACCTGACATTTTAAATTGCGCGCCATTTTTTTTGCGCCAAACATAGAGTACTAATCTTCGACAACTGGCATCAGGAAGTATTGAGGTTTAGTCATGGACAGTCGCACGATCGAGCAACGCATAGAAATTGTCATTTGCTGCATTGTTACTGCATAGTTATTGCAGACGAAGTTTCACGGTCGTGTTATCTCGCGCCGCGGCGATGTCAATTGGCCACCAAGATCGTGCGATTTGACGCCATTGGACTTCTTTCTTTGGGCTTTTCTGAAAGGAAAACTGTATGCCAATGATCCACAGACCATTCCGGAGCTCAAGGAAGAAATTGGACGCACCATTAATGAAATTAGTCCGCAATTATGCCAAAATGTTATTGAAAATTTCGTCAAAAGAGTGGACGTTTGCAAACAGGGACGAGGCGGCCATTTATCGGATATTGTGTTCCACACATAACCTCCATGTTTGTACCTTACATTAAAATGAAAATATTCGTACTTTTCAAATAAATAATACGTTTTATTGATAAATTAAAATGTCAGGTCATTTCGAGATACCCTATAGTTTGTACGTAACTGTATTACAGCCCCACGCCCGTGCGTAAAACTGATAGGGCATCCCTAATAAAAATAAGGGCTTTTCAGGGCTTTCCTAGTGCTTTCCCTAGTAGGGATTTCCACAATGGGCCCAGACTTGGCCATTATCGGGATAAACTTGCAGGAATTTCCACAATAGGCCCTGACTTGGCCATTATGGGGATAAACCTGTAGGGATTTCCACAAAAGGACCCGACTTGGCCATTATAGGGATAAACCTGTAGGGATTTCCACAATAGGCCCAGACTTGGCCAGTATAGGGATAAACAAGTAGGGATCTCCACAATAGGCACAGATCTGACTATTATAGCGATAAACCAGTATAAATAGCTTAGGCTACATGGTTGATGGTATTTCAATTATTCAAATCGATTATATACATCGATCGAATAATATTATCGAACGCAAGTTGCGAAAAAGCATAAGGGCATTAGCAAATAAAAAATCAACGATGAACACAAATGTGCAGACAAACATCAGACAGTATTTATTTATCAAATTAAAGAAACCTTTTACATAGATACCAACAATTACTCATGGTTTCACTCATACATGGAGTAATGCTAGCGCATAAGTGTGAACAGTCCCAACCGGTTTTCTCGACATTTTTACAGCAACTAATTTCCGCTCAATACTCATCACAGGGAAAATTATTTCTTCTGAAGACTTCGCTGCTATTTCCTATTCATAAACTTCATCTGACTGTGTAGGATAAGTAAGTAAATTGGTCTTTGTTTTCCAGATCTTTCCCTCAATGGAAATAGATTCTAGTGATTCAGTAGA
The DNA here is from genome assembly GCA_963210295.1 of Ophion ellenae. Lineage (NCBI taxonomy): Eukaryota > Metazoa > Arthropoda > Insecta > Hymenoptera > Ichneumonidae > Ophion > Ophion ellenae. Next base: position 35,672,788 of record OY723393.1, read on the forward strand.
CCCATATATTTTTTTTATTTCTACTACACATCCATTCCTTAGAATGGATTATTTTTTGTATTAATTTTGTCATGGCAGTTTGTCATAAAGGCTCACATGCAAATACGCAATCACATTTCTACGCGTGCACACATACATACACATGTACTCACGCCCACACCTATGCACATGAACAATTACATAAAAACAAATACAGATATACCCTGACGCATTTAACATACACGTATATCCACTGATACGGATATTTTATGGCACTGAAATGGTTATGATGAGGCGCCGTTGAGGCATTTTCAGGGCGCTAAAATGGTTTTGATGAGGCGCCATTGAGGCAACTTATAAGGCCCCGGTCGTTGCGCCTTTAATGGCCCTTGTTGACAAAGTGTGACCGGCCGCTCATGTGGCTTCCAGATTAGGGCCCGAATAAAGTTAGGGGCATATTATTGGGGCCCGATCACAGCCCCAACTCAATTTCCGCACGGGACCCTAAGCTATACGATCTTTTTTTTCCATAAACGTTGCGAGAGTACCATTCTATTCGTTATTTAGTTTTAGTTCTAGTTTTGATTAGTCTTTGAAGTTTTTTTTGTGTGTCTTATTAACATTCGGTTTTTGTCCCATGGTTGTTACCAGGGCATGAAATAAACCAATCAATCAACCTCTCTCTCTCTGTCTTTTGCTCTGCCGAGGACGGCAGCTTGCCGTTTACCGCATCCCCCAGCACATTCATCTTAACGAGAGCTTAGCTGG
>OY723393.1:35675494-35830494 GCA_963210295.1 Ophion ellenae
TAATAATAATGAATAAATCAATCGGAAATATATTAAAACTAATGCAAATATAGCACTGATAATAATAAATTGAAAATTAAAAAGTGTAGGTAAATCCTACATTATTGCAACGGCAATATAATAATGAAAATTTCAATAGGGAGAAGCTTGTAAAGGAGAAGGACCCTGCATGTCTGAAATGTTATATATATATATATATGCAAGTCTAATAATAATAATAATAATTACATTAAGAAATATAAATAATATGATGGAAGGATGATAATAAAAATAATAAGAATTACAATAATAAATTAAAGAACAACAAATAAAATAAAAATTATATAATAATAATAATAATAATAATAAAGAAAAGTTAAAATCGATAATTTATTACGGGTAACTATTATTCTTATTATTATTAATTCCTAGTATTATGATAATTGACAATAATAAAATGAAAGTCAAAATTAATTGTCAAACACATTGAAACATGAAGAAACCGATAAATTGTGAGATATATGGAAACTTAAAATAAAAAATCGTGTAGGGCTCCGAACTTCCCCGATCGAGCTGACATTTTGCACCAACCTTCCTTTAAATATTTTGAGACAACCCCTAAAGGAATTTTTGGCGATGCGGAATATTTTTTGAGTTCGGATTTGGGTTTGTTTGGACAAAACGGAGAGCGCGATAACATATATAGGTATGAACGGAGACGTAGCCCATAAATATATAGTCGGCGCGCGTTAAAAAAAAACTTCAAAATTCAATATTTCGAAAACTATTGAGAGTCACCAAAAATCCCTTTAGGGGTTGTCTTAAAATATTAAAAGGAAGGTTTCGCAAAATTTCAGGTCGATCGGCGGGGGTGGGGGTGAGTTTCGGAATCTTATCCAAAAATTCTCTCCGATCAATTCGACGAATACAATAATAATAATACGGCTGAAAATTTCCAATAATTGTATAAATGTCTGATTGACTTTCATCGTCATTCGCGGACCGTCTCGGTCGCTCTGTCACACATACACACGGTTGGCCGTACCGCGAGGGCCCAGGTCTGCTCTGTCGGGGTGGGTCGTCGCGGAGCAAAGAGGCGGCCGGGGGCCGACGACGTCGTCGTCCTCGAAGCGCGCGTGTCTATACAACACGTCGGCTTTGACGGCGCTCGCGTCGCGTCATCTAAATTTAGCGAACTCGGTTCGCGCGCGGGCACGTATATTTTTCGTCGTCGCAACAAGGACATCGATGTATAATTGAAGAGTCAGAATAAGAATTGTAAGAGCACGAAAAAGGACGAAAAAACGCGGATTCGCGAGGGGACGGAAGCGTATCGGGCTCGCAATGTGGCCAATTTTTCGGAGCTTTTTTTACGGGTTTGAGATTTTTTTAATCAGAGGTGATTTTTATAGAGGATACCACCTCAAGATATCGCGAAATAAAAAATTTCGTTTGATTATTATTAACTTCAATTTTATTTTTTAAGTCAACCCTAATAACAATAACAATAATAATTAATAACAACAATAATAATACCAATAATAGTTGACAGTAGTAAATAATTATTCACTTTTGAAATTTATAAACAAAACTAAACAATTTAATTTTTTCAATTATCACCAATAGGAAATTACTATTTTTGACTTTTATCTTATTATCGTTATTATTATTATTATTATTATTATATTCAACTCTTATTTATTATAAATATTATATAATGATTTTAATTGTATTTTTTGTTTCTGTCCAATTTTCGCGCGTTTGGCCAAAAGTGCCGTTTTTTTATCGGCCATATCTCCAATTCTCCGATTCAGGCTTGTAAGTAGGTTTCCGGAAAGGATTTTGGTAGCCTCAGAGAATGCCGTGGGGCTCCTTCCTATATCTGAATTATTTTGAGCCGAAAAAGCTTGCCGTATACCGAAAAAATCGACACCGAAAGGTCGGCCGACTTTCGGCCGATCTAGCGGATCGGCAAATCATTCCAGCTGAATGAGCCAAGATCCATTCAAATGCTTGATCAATTCCGCGTTGAATGAGACCAGAAACAAGTCTCTAAGGCGAAAGAGCGATTCTCGAGAAGCCGAAACGCAAAAAAATGTATTTTCTAAAGTCCTAACGGCCCGTCACTAATTAGCTCAATGATTTCGCGTTGCAAGAGACGTGTGTACTGGGACACACGTAAATACAGGAAAGAGGAAATAACGGTCGGCAAAAAAGTCCATTTTGGGGCCATTCTTTTGACCCAAACCGAACCAATATTTTCCTCTCTCTCTCTCTCCTTCTCTCTAGGCTCTAACCTAACCCAATCTCTCCATCGACGAATCTCCCTTAGGCAACTAGCCTAAGGCAGTTTATTCCCTATATTTCTTTCTCTTCCTTACATTTTTTCACTTTTCTCCTCGTTTCCCGAGTGTGTGTTCTTCCAGAGTCCTGTGGCTCTAGAAACGTCTTTCTCTATCTCTCCGCGGAGCCATGAGCGACGAAGGCAAAAACTGTAGGTACTGAGAGAGAAACCTTGTGAGTCAAAGAACCAGATTCTTTCTATCTCTTTCTCTCTTCCTTTCCTTCTCCCTTCTAATGCCTCTTCCCTAGATCCCATCCCCCTCTTTGTCTTGTCTCGTCGTTCAGCAATTTCTCTCCACTTTTTGTGCTTATTTCTCTACCAAAGCCCGCCCGTGTCCAATGCGCTAACGGTGATGAAAATAAACGTGGTGAACACGGCTCGTTTTCTCTCGGTGTACGCGGGCTCTGCACTATACTTTCTATATATATATATATATATATATCGGCATATATATATATATGCCGATTTTACTATCCTCGTAGACAGAAGGGCGTAATTTAGTCGGCTCGAGGAAAAAAAAATCGGATTTGAATCTCCCTAGTTGACAATAATGTGCATTAGACTGGCCCAAAAAAAAGATTTTTCTTTAGTTGAAATTTTTGTTAAAAATGCTATTGACAATGACAAAAAAATGAGTGCTGACCAAAGTTTAGCCCTTTATATCAATATTTAGAGGTCCCTCATCGCGATTTACTTTGACCTATTTATTTAACATGGTAAAAATTTTGTTTGCCGCTTCTCAGCCTTATAACTCGCCTACCGGTAAACACACGGAAATGCCCAAAACATTGTTTTATAGGAAATTAACGCTCTACCAAAAAGATCCTTAACCTTCAACGATAAATTCTCTCATTCGAATCCGATTCAACGTCAAAGTTGAATCTATGATAAATTTCATGATTTTGTGAGATTTTTGGACTTTTACAACTAAATTATTGTTTTTTTTCTGATTCATCTTAATAGGTATTGTATCCTTTTCGAATTATTCCCTAGATAGTTTCTAGAATTCGTTATAGATTTAAATTTATTGTTATTTAAAAGTACATTAGTACAAATATCTATTTTTAAATCGAATGCAATTCCTATGGCATGATGAATAAATTTCTAGGGAATAATTTAATAAGGATACAATTGTTTTCAAGATGAACCACGAAAAACAACAAAGAAATCAATAATTTTGTCACAAAAGTCCAAAAATCTCACGAGATCGTGAAATGTATCAATTCAACTTTAATGCAGAATAAAATTTGAACGAGTGAGTTTATCGTATGAAAGCTAAGGACCTTTTTTGTAGAGCGTTAAATTTTCTATAATCAGTATTTTAGGCGTTTCCGTGTGTGTACCCGTAGGCGAGTTATGTAGCTCAGAAGCGGCAAACAAAACTTTTACCATGTTAAATGAATGGGAAATAGAAAATCGCGATGAGGGACCTCTAAATATTAATATAAACGGCTAAAATTCGGTCAGCACTCATTTTTTGTCATTCTCAACAACATGGTCAACAAAAATTGAAAAAAAAAAAATTTCCACTTTTTTTGGTCCAGTCTAATGTACACACATATATGAATCTATAAAATAACAACAATAATAATAACAATTATTATTGAAAATTATAATGATTATTATTATTGTTATTATTATTCATTATTATTGTTACCATAATAATTATTATTTGGAGTAATAATAATTTTTCTGTTAACATCTATCAATAATTATTTTTTTTATAACAAATAAAATAAAATTAAAATGAAATATACTAATAATAGTTATCATAATGACAATAATGAAGGTCGAGCCTAATCTACCGGGAAAGTGAATGTTTCCCAGTGCAAACTGAGAAATAAATGCTATGCTGCGAGCAGTAAAATCTTTTTTTTTAAATAAGTATTGAGACGTCTATAAGCATTACACCGGCTGTGCCATTTTAATCTGACACTTCATTTATCTCGAAAAATACTGCTCCGATCAAGTATTAAGTATAACAAAAACTTTTGAGGTTCAAGAAGGGACCTTAAAAAACATCTTTTCAGGTCCAAAGTTCAAAATGGCGAGGGTAAGATGGCCGTCGTGTTTAAAAAAAATGGGATCTTACATTTTTTTCACGAAAACATTTATGCGGCCAAAACGAACAACTTTTGTAGAAAAAGGTTTTTGATAACGTACATAGATTTTATGTTAAAATACCATTTTTTAGCCGAACTGACGAGCGGCAGATACCTAATCCTTATTTGGGTTTGTTCCGATTATCGAACAAACCCAAACAAACTCACACCCGCACACACACATACACACACAAACACACACACGCACGCGCGCGCGCACACACTTAAACTACGGATGTTGGCGACTTTACCTCCTCGGGTATTTTTCGAGATAAATCAGGCGTAAGATTAAAATGGGACACCCGGTATAGTCGATAGACGCCCTACCCACATAGACAGTCATGATTATCACACCGTGAATAAAATTGATGAAGCAAATTTTACAGCATATTGACCACATGTCGTGATGCCAAGCCATAAACTCATTTAGTATCATGAATGTACAAAACATTTTGATCTCAATATGTGGTTTACGAATGCACCGTACGTTCAGAGTACGTCCAACTCATATCACTGTGCTCAAGTGTCTGCAATTAATATCCGTAAATTTTACACCATATTGAATTCATGCGTAGACATTTTGGCGTGTATTCACTATCGTAGCATTAATTGTTCTCATGAATTGTACTTAACATGAACGCAATTTCGTTTACGTTGATAAAGACAATTCATGAGCTCATTCAGTATCATGAATTCGAGATACAACTTAAATTGTGTGTAACTTAAATTTGTCGTTTCAAAATGCACCATTCGTTGACTACGAGATTAATTCATAAGACGGCAAATGTGAATTTTACAATGAATATGAAGTCATCCAATGACTTGTGTTGATGAATTCACTGGGTTAGCACTGGTAATAGACATGCCATGCAAGCAATATGACGGCGATATACATGTTTGTCAGTGATACATTCGATGGGCGCAACATGACGGCGATAGGCCTGTTTCTCAGTGATACATCCTATGACGGCGATATGCATCTTTCTAAGTGATACATTCGATAAGCGCAATATGCCGGCAATATGTATATTTGTCAGTGATACATCCCATGAGCACAATATGATGGCGACATGCATGTTTCTCAGCGATACATCCCATGACAGCGATATGCATGTCTTCAGTGATATATTCGATGAGCGCAATATGAAGGCGATATGCATATGTCTCAGTGATACATCCTATGAGCGCAATATGACGGCGATATGCGTGTTTCTCAGTGATACATCCCATGACGGCGATATGCATGTTTCTAAATCATACATTCGATGAGCGCAATATGACGGCGATATGTATATTTTTTAGTGATACATCCCACGAGCACAATATGATGGCGATATGCATGTTTCTTAGTGATACATTCCAAGACGGCGATATGCATGTGTTCAGTGATACATTCGATGAGCATGATATGACGACGATATGCATATTTGTCAGTGATACGTCCCATGAGCGCAATATAACGGCGATATGCGTGTTTCTCAGTGATACATCCTATGACGGCGATATGCATGTTTCTAAGTGATACATTCGATGAGCGCAATATGACGGCGATATGCATGTTTCTCAGTGATGCATTCCATGACGGCGATGTGCATGTTTCTAAGTGATACATTCGATGAGCGCAATATGCCGGCAATATGTATATTTGTCAGTGATACATCCCACGAGCACAATATGATGGCGATATGCATGTTTTTCAGCGATACATTCCATGAACGATATGCATGTTTTCAATGATACATTCGATGAGCGCAATATAAAGGCGATATGCATATTTCTCAGTGATACATCCCACGAGCGTAATATGACGGCGATATGCGTGTTTCTCAGTGATACATCCCATGACGGCGATATGCATGTTTCTAAGTGATACATTCGATGAGCGCAATATGACGGCGATATGTATATTTGTCAGTGATACATTCCACGAGCACAATATGATGGCGATATGCATGTTTCTTAGTGGTGCATTCCATGACGGCGATATGCATGTTTTCAGTGATACATTCGATGAGCGCAATATGACGACGATATGCATATTTGTCAGTGATACATCCCATGAGCGCAATATAACGGCGATATGCGTGTTTCTCAGTGATACATCCTATGACGGCGATATGCATGTTTCTAAGTGGTACATTCGATGAGCACGATATGACGACGATATGCATATTTGTCAGTGATACATCCCATGAGTGCAATATAACGGCGATGTGCGTGTTTCTCAGTGATACATCCTATGACGGCGATATGCATGTTTCTAAGTGATACATTCGATGAGCGCAATATGACGGCGATATGCTGTTTCTCAGTGATGCATTCCATGACGGTGATATGCATGTTTCTAAGTTTTACATTCGATGAGCGCAATATGCCGGCAATATGGATATTTGTCAGCTCACGAGCACAATATGATGGCTATATGCATGTTTCTCAGCGATACATTCCATGACGGCGATATGCATGTTTTCAATGATACATTCGATGAGCGCAATATGAAGGCGATATGCGTGTATCTCAGTCAGTGGTGCATCCTATGACGGCGATATGCATGTTTCTAAGTGATACATTCGATGAGCGCAATATGCCGGCGATATATACATTTGTCAGTGATACATCCCACGAGCACAATATGATGGCGATATGCATGTTTGTTAGTGATACATTCCATGACGGCGATATGCGTGTTTCTCAGTGATACATCCCATGAGCGTAATATGACGGTAATATGCGTGTTCCTCAGTGATACATCCCATGACGGCGATATGCATGTTTCTAAGTGATACATTCGATGAGCGCAATATGACGGCGATATGTATATTTATCAGTGATACACCCCACGAGCACAATATGATGGCCATATGCATCTTTCTACGTGATACATCCCATGAGCGCAATATGACGGCGATATGCATAAAAATCAAGAATGATACAAGTAGGAAAAGAAACAAACAAAGCTTACACAAGTGTTAAAATGGCTAGGTAGGTAGCGCGCTCAGCTCTAGAATTAGAAGACGTAGGTTCAAACCGTAGGTAGGTAAAAACTTGAACTAGGCAGGATACATTTTAATCCATTTATCATATAGGCAGAAACATAAATAAAGCATATGGAAACAAAAATACCACCAGATATTTTTCAATCAATATTTTTGGATTTTTTAATTTTTCACGCCGTGACACCCACATGAGCCCTATTGCACTCACTTATCGTTGGATATTCGTGAGCCGATTTTGCTAGTGCTGATGAATCCACTGCATGCATACTCGCGTGAGAACAACGTTGCTTCATTAGGATTTGTTATTGTGAATCATCATGTGATGTACATATGACTTGAAGATACATGTGTTTATCTGGGTACTATTTCAATACATGCATATATTGAATATAAATAATTTATTTTTGATGAACGAAAATAAACGATGTCGAAGCTTGCATTGTTGAAATGCAACGACCATTTACAAAAAATATATTCCTTTATTTGTGTTATCCTAGATCATTTTTTCCAAATTTGGGTTCTAGATATTTAATAGGAATTCTGAAGAAAAAAAATGATTCATCGATTCTCAAAGCCTAGAAATGGCGAAAAATCTATTCAATTTTAAAAAAACCATTTCCATTGCGATCCAACGATGCAAATGTTTATCAGATAAAAAAAACAAATTCATTTATTCAAATTTATAATATCGTGTATCGGGTTGTGAAAAAAAAAAACATTGAATAAGCTCCAATTTTTTTTTCCTGTACTCTAAAAGTCCAGGAATCTCGATTTTTACTACCCCTTCTGTTTTTTTCCTTGATTCGCGAAGAAATCCTTTGAATGTGTCTAACAATGCGAGTACAGAAGAGAAGAAAAAAACCAAATTTCGCATACTGTTGATAATTTCTTTTTTGCGTCGGTTGGTATAATGTTTTGGGGTGTGCACGAGAAGCTCCGGAGTCGTGAATAGTCCGGTAGCCGGTGCTGGTTCTCCTCGAGTACCGTATAGGTGCACAAGCACTCGGCGCGCGGCTTGTACAATCCAGTCCTAGAGAGTTCGACGTCCCACATTCTTTCGACCCCCGATAGCTATACCGAAAGAGCTTGCTAGCACCCCCCCCCCCTTCATTGCGCCTTAACTCCCTACCCCGCGTTCTCATCCCTGAGACTTTATCCCTCCCCTCGCGGCCACTCTCTCTCTCTCTCTCTCTCTCTCTCTCTCTCTCTCTCTCTCTCTCTCTCTCTCTCTCACTCGAAATTCGCGAAGCTCACGTTGTGCAGATATGTGCCCACACGAGTCCGCAGACTAACGCTCTCATCTTCGTTCCCGCTACCTATCCTCATCCACTGGTCCTTCGATCCCATCAGGGAATGAAAGTCTCCCGAGCTTTTCTTCCCTCCACTCTCCGTCCTTTATGATTTCTTTCTCTACGGCCCTCTGTCCGATTCTTATTCTTTTGTACCAAACTCCGCGATACTCGTGTGCTTGGGCATCAAACAACGTGAATCAGAAATTCTTATGGGAGTATCGGAATGGCGAGGTCGAGATTTCACACACAATTTATACATAGTCTTGGCAAGTTTGAGTTTTTTTTCAAATTGTTAAATATTCGTAAACAATGGAGTTATTATTGTTATACAGTGGAGTTGTCATTATTAGGGTAATCTGAAATGAAAAATGCAAATATGTACTTTTAGTATGATAATTAAACTTTCGTATGGCGGGATGTTTTTTTGAAATTTCGAATTTTACGAAACTGGTACGCTGTAGAAAAAAAAAACACTTGACTTTAGAGCGAAAAAATAACTTCGAGCATTTGTTATCAATAAATGGATAAACATATGGAAACATCGTTCGGTCATACGATAGAAAATGTTGTAAACTATGCTCCGTCCAAATTCAAAGTGAATCCGACGAATGGATTTTCGGATATGAATTATTTTCGGATATGAAGTTTGCATCGTAGCATCGCAACGAAAATACATTTTTATCGGATTGCCGTAATTTTTTTTTGAGGAAATATAGAGGAATTAAAAAACCAGGAAGAATTTTCGTTGCGTTCCAACAATGCAAACTTCAGCACGATGTTTCATGAGACATTATTTTTTTAAAGGCTTATTTGCAGTGGTGCGATTCGCCGTAGCGCAGTGGACGACCTGACCATTCAAAAAATCGTCACAACTCGGTCAATTTTTGAAATATTTCCAAATTCTTTATTGCGCTCAAAGCCAAGACCCTAGGCTATAAAACTACCCGATAAAAACCCCAATTTCTCCAATTTCAAGCCTATTATTCAAGCCCCCTTAACGTCACGTGCGCTACGTCACCTCGTATCAATTGATCCGTTCGCGATACTTACCATCGCGACTATGGCTGATTAACGAAACGACGTCGTACACGTCGCTTCGAGTCTTGACTCGCTCGAGTTATATACACTCTCGTGCTCGTCAGCTGTTCACATATACAGTCGAACCTCGATATAACGAAATTCTCAATGTAACGAAAATTTGTCCATTCCCTTCCGAAAGACATCCGAAACCTTCATACAACAACATAATATTATACATTATGCCCGAATTGCTAATTACTTGTAAAAATTGCTGTAATTAAAACCTTTCTTTCTTTAAATGATATCCCTATATTTATAATATATATTTTTTAAATATATATATACTAATATAGATTCTTTAAGAACATTTTAAGGAACATGATCTCGATATAACGAAAACTCGATAAACGAACTTTCCTAGAAATTTGTTATAGCGAGGTTCGACTGTACACACATTTGCCAAGAATACACACTGTAAACATTTTATTGCCGAGTTGCTCCGGACCAACGTGATTCGCTTACCATCCTGGACTTTCTTCATATTTGATTTTTGGAAATAAATTCATTCACTACAATTTGATCCGAGTAACATCCTGGATTTGGTCAATTTCGAATTCGCAATTTCGGGTGTCCTTTTTTTATTTAAAAAAAATGTATTTGCCCCAGAAATTCTCGGTTTATAGGGTGCCTTCGATAAAGTGCATCGAGAATAATTTACTGCTGCGTAAACGTTCATACGAGAACTTCACTGACCGAAGACAATGTGATTTTAATTTTTCGTTTTTTGGTCGGAACAATCATAAAACGAAACGAGGATTAAATTTAAAAGGACTGGAGCCAAACGACTCCACGTGGGATGCGTCATGGTGCATTCCATTTTCCATATATATATATATATGTGTGTGTGTGTGTGTGTGTGTGTGTGTGTGTGTGTGTGTGTGTGTGTGTGTGTGTGTGTGTGTGTGTGTGTGTGTGTGTGTGTGTGTGTGTGTGTGTGTGTGTGTGTGTGTGTGTGTGTGTGTGTGTGTGTGTGTGTGTGTGTGTGTGTGTGTGTGTGTGTGTGTGTGTGTGTGTGTGTGTGTGTGTGTGTGTGTGTGTGTGTGTGTGTGTGTGTGTGTGTGTGTGTGTGTGTGTGTGTGTGTGTGTGTGTGTGTGTGTGTGTGTGTGTGTGTGTGTGTGTGTGTGTGTGTGTGTGTGTGTGTGTGTGTGTGTGTGTGTGTGTGTGTGTGTGTGTGTGTGTGTGTGTGTGTGTGTGTGTGTGTGTGTGTGTGTGTGTGTGTGTGTGTGTGTGTGTGTGTGTGTGTGTGTGTGTGTGTGTGTGTGTGTGTGTGTGTGTGTGTGTGTGTGTGTGTGTGTGTGTGTGTGTGTGTGTGTGTGTGTGTGTGTGTGTGTGTGTGTGTGTGTGTGTGTGTGTGTGTGTGTGTGTGTGTGTGTGTGTGTGTGTGTGTGTGTGTGTGTGTGTGTGTGTGTGTGTGTGTGTGTGTGTGTGTGTGTGTGTGTGTGTGTGTGTGTGTGTGTGTGTGTGTGTGTGTGTGTGTGTGTGTGTGTGTGTGTGTGTGTGTGTGTGTGTGTGTGTGTGTGTGTGTGTGTGTGTGTGTGTGTGTGTGTGTGTGTGTGTGTGTGTGTGTGTGTGTGTGTGTGTGTGTGTGTGTGTGTGTGTGTGTGTGTGTGTGTGTGTGTGTGTGTGTGTGTGTGTGTGTGTGTGTGTGTGTGTGTGTGTGTGTGTGTGTGTGTGTGTGTGTGTGTGTGTGTGTGTGTGTGTGTGTGTGTGTGTGTGTGTGTGTGTGTGTGTGTGTGTGTGTGTGTGTGTGTGTGTGTGTGTGTGTGTGTGTGTGTGTGTGTGTGTGTGTGTGTGTGTGTGTGTGTGTGTGTGTGTGTGTGTGTGTGTGTGTGTGTGTGTGTGTGTGTGTGTGTGTGTGTGTGTGTGTGTGTGTGTGTGTGTGTGTGTGTGTGTGTGTGTGTGTGTGTGTGTGTGTGTGTGTGTGTGTGTGTGTGTGTGTGTGTGTGTGTGTGTGTGTGTGTGTGTGTGTGTGTGTGTGTGTGTGTGTGTGTGTGTGTGTGTGTGTGTGTGTGTGTGTGTGTGTGTGTGTGTGTGTGTGTGTGTGTGTGTGTGTGTGTGTGTGTGTGTGTGTGTGTGTGTGTGTGTGTGTGTGTGTGTGTGTTTGTATAATGGGTAATTCTCCCGAAATGATCATTTTGCATGTAATCTGACTTTTTTAATAGATGCTATTCGATTATTTTGTAGGTTTTTTTTGGTATACAATACTTTAAAATATTTCGAAATCTTCCTATAAAGTAGATTTGGCAGATAAATCGTCGTTATCCTTTGTTTCTGTATTTTGAGTACGAAAATCATTTTTTTTGAGTGTAACTATCCAGACTCCATATACACTAGCAAGCTGAAGTGGTACCGTAAAACAGAGCCAGTTTGAACAGGTTTTGGAAGTATTTTGTAGGTTACTTGTTTTTAATATCCTAGATACCAACTTATCTTGCTCCAATAGAACAATGTGTCCTTTGGCTATCAAATGTATAAGAAAGTCAAGCTCCACCACTCCCTCACAATTTGATATTACATTTTTTAAAGTGTCAAAGTAGCCCCGAGTGTGGGATTTCTTTAACAGGGCATTGAAATGCAACTTATGTCAAAGATTAAGGGTTACTTTGGAATCATCTTGATAAAAAAAAATTTAATATTTTATCCATTATACATGAAATTAATAAAAAAACAAGGATTTTTTATAACCAAATTGTCATCGTTATTAAGGCAGCAGAACGTGAACAATTTTCGTCCAATCGACTTGAAATTTTAACTGTAGTTTCGTAGATTTCTTTAACAGTCAAGTACGAGCGCTTTTTTTTTCGATTAATCGAAAATTGTGAACAATATATCACTTTTGAGATGAAAATTATGGTCGAAAAAAGAACTTGTTTTCAAACTCGTCTCTATTTTTCTTTTAATTATTTTGTAATTCCCCTCGTACTTGACTGCTGAAAATAACATAATTGACGAAAATATTTCACTCTCATGAGAGTGAAATAACATAAAGCTCAAAATCTTGAAAACCGTGGGACTTTTAGTGAACTGAAATTCCAGTATATAGGAGGACATGATCTGACGTATCGACAGTTGCAGGATTTTCTATTCATAACAGGACACTCTGTATTATATCGATTAGAACTAAAGTCAATTGCAATTTTTCAATGATAAAATGAAATATTTTTGTTTATAAATTTCGTTGTACTGCAAAATAATCATTTCGGGAGAATCACCCATATATATATATATATATATATATATATATATATATATATATATATATATATATATATATATATATATATATATATATATATATATATATATATATATATATATATATATATATATATATATATATATATATATATATATATATATTTGTACGCGTTGTATAGCACAGCCGATAATTTTTAGCTGACAGTCCCTATCAATGGATGCAGCTTCGCTCGGAACACACTGCGCCTCGTTGCACTTATTGTCTTAACGCTACGTGGCCGCGATTTTTTCCTCGCTCAGCATAAATTCAGAGTACAAAAGAAAAGGGTAAAGAGAGCGCGACAGCTCTCACACTCCATCCTCTTTTATTTTCGCTCGCTATCGGGGGATGAAAAATGGGCCGATGACTTGTGAGAAAGGAACATTTTTTTTCGGTCTCTCTCTCTCTCTCTCTCTCTCTCTCCCTGTCTTGTATATACATACATACCATTTTTTGTGTTCGAGCAACCTAAATATCTGGCAGGCACGTAGAGATGAACCTCAAAAATAGTTCTTCATAAAAGAAATCCTACAAAAAATTCTACAAATTCTACAAAAAAAGAAATAAAAAGATTATAATATTTCAATTCAAAATATCAACCCCTCCTAACAGTCGATTGGATAATTTGTTTGGATCTTTTTCTCTTCTCCACGAATTTGTTAGATCTTGGTGAAAAAGTGTAGCAATAAATTCGTCGATTGTACAAGGAATGTATATATATATATATATATATATATATATATATATATATATATATATATATATATATATATATATATATATATATATATATATATATATATATATATATATATATATATAGTGACCGACAAATTTCTTAAACGCGTATCATAGATAAGGAACGCGCACGCTTGGATATAAGGTTGAAATTAACCGGATCTGGATGTAGGTATAATACATAATAGAGCCGTATACATGTATACGAATGCGACGACTGAACGGATTTGCGGGGCCGGAGGGCGCACCCGCGCGCGGGTGATTAAGATAATTAGGGTAATAATTCGTAGACCCAAAGAGTACGGACACGCGATGTTAATTCTAACAATAGGAGGCGTTGTCGCAGCCCCCTCGCAAATTGTGTCTTCTAATCTTTTTTATTTTTTCAACAAAAGTTTTGCCTAAAACGACGTTGATATACGATATACACTGCCGGCCAAAAGTTTGAGTACACTAGTCGAAATTTCTTGCCGCACTAAAAGTTAGACAGCGGACTCAAAAATGAAGATAATCAAATTCTCCAAGCGGCGTTTTAAGGAGGACGAATTTACCTTCGTTTTTACCTTTTTAGAATAATTTTTACAATTTTTTTGGGCCTGGTACGTTCTTTTGATAATGGCTATTTTTCAGCTTTTTTTGCACGTCTAAAACTGACCGCATAACTTCTGGCGAATTTCTTCGCTCGTTTTTTCCATGACAAACTTAAAGAGGGTATCAAAACTTACATGTTCGTTTTTTAGAAAGTTTCCTACGATTTTTTTTCGCCCTGGTATTGCATTTTTAGCTAAAAAGACATGTTTTTGAAAAATAGGCGTACTCCAATAACTATAGGGTTTCAGAGAAAGTGTCAAGAGGGTAAAAAGTTGCATAGGTTCACACTGGAGTAGCCAGAATTTATTCAGAATGTTAAAAAAAAATTGTCAAAAATTTTCTAAAAAGGCAAAATGAAGGTAAGTTTGCCCTCTTTAAAACGCCGCTTGGGAAATATTATTACCTTTATTTTTGATTCCGCTATCTAACTTTTAGTGCGGCAAGAAATTTGGACTGGTGTACTTAAACTCTTGGCCGACAGTGTATATATATATATATAAATGTCTGAATTTACGAGATTATTTATTACGCATTAAGTATATTTTAATTGTAATTTATTCTTTTTCGCGAGCATTATTTATATATATACACGGTGTCCTGTTACGAATGGATAATCCTGCAACTGTCAATAGGTCAGATCATGTTCTACTATATGCTGGAATTTCAGTTTAGCAAAAGGCCCACGGTTTTCGAGAATTTGGGCTTTATGCTATTTTCAAAAAAAAAATCATCTACTTTTGGTTTTTGGCATGCTATTCCTACAAGTGAAATGAATCGACAATAAATAAGCAACTTTTTAACATACATTTTTTTTACACTGTAGGCTATCAAAGTCAGATGTTCGAATTGGTTTGTATGAAAATTCTGCATAAGATATTTTTTCATAAATTTTCCTTAACATTTGAGGTTAATAAGAGGACTTTTCTAGATAAATCAAATAACCAATAGTATTTTTTGAAAAATCGGGTAAAAAAAGTTATCACGCAGAAATGGCGTGCGAAAAACCTAAAGCAGATGATTTTTATCTCGAAAACCGTGGCAATTTATTTAACTGAAATTCCAGTATATAGTAGGACATGATCTGACCTATTGACAGTTGCAGGATTCTCCATTCATAACAGGACACCCTCTATACATGCTTATACACACACACACATACATACATACATACATACATATATATATATATATATATATATATATATATATATATATATATATATATATATATATATATATATATATATATATATATATATATATATATATATATATATATATATATATATATATATATATATATATATATATGTCAGCTGGGATATCTCTGGCGTACATTGTACCCTCCGATACAGCGATGCACCTTGATAATCTACATTTTATATATACGAAACTATACGTCCTACGAGGCGACGTCGTCGACATGGCAATTACGTTCTTTTTTTTTCGCTTCGTGAAAAGTTTTATCCTCGACGGGAAAGATATCGTACCGACCTACGGGTCTCTTAATTGAAGAAAATTCGGATTGAAAAAAAAAATTACACTCTACTCACGGAAATTTTGATTGAATTTCGAATTATGGGAAAACGAAGCGTCAGAAGCGCATTGCGATTGCCCCGTACCAAAATTGCCTTAGGGGGCTAAGGCAATTTTTTGAAGATACTCACGAAGATATGCTTATTGTTAAAAAAAATATATACAAATATATTCAATCATGCAAATTTTCTCGGATTCGAATCAATTTTTATGATATTTTAAGACCGACTTCACTCTTTGTTCAAGGATATCAAACTTCTGGAAACTTGTCACTCGTAAGGTCGCAGCCTTCGCGATATTCAACAATTACGACGCGGCGGCAAATACGAAGCCACGTGCGGAATAATTTTCCCAACGAGCGCGATTATTTCGAAATAACTCAAAACACGTCACGAAAGAAAAATCGTAAAAATGTCTCATTGATAAAATAATCATTTCGCTTCGCAAGTGCGTGTAGCTGGCGAAAAAAATTCCACCCATAGATAAAGACTGAACGATCCGCATTTTCACGCGAAAAAAAAGCTAATCGGGCCCATGTTCAATATTATTGAAACTCACAATATCTTCAAAAAATACGATGAATACATGTAATGGCTAGAAAATACGACAAATAAATGGAATATCTAAAAAATACGATAAATAATTGTAATATCTAAAAAATACGATAAATGAGTATAATATCTAAAAAATACGATAAATCAATGTGATATAAAAAAATACGATAATTGGATGTAATATCGAAAAAGTACGATAAGTTAATGTTATATAAAAAAATACGATAATTGAATATAATGTCTCAAAAAACGATGGATAAATGTAATATCTAAAAAATACGATAGATAAATATAATATCTCAAAAATATGATAAATGTAAGCATATTTATAGGTCATTTCAAGGACCGTCCTGTCCCCAAAATCAAGGATTCATTTGCGAAAAAATGCTGAGCTGCTCTCAAAGCAGCCCGATGTGCTGATAGTCAACATAACATGGATATAACGACTTAGAAATATCTTTTCGCCATATACCGTGGCCGTTGAGCATCACGAGCCATGGGGCTTGCTTCGCTCATGGGGGAGCTGGATGTGCACGCGGAGGGTGCGCTGATCGTAAGAGACAGCGATTCTAGTAGGTCGACTCGTCGGGGTTGCTGGCAGAAGCAACGAGCACACAGTCGGAGAGAGACAAATACGGAATGGGCGAGAGAGAGAGAGAGAGAGAGAGAGAGAGAGAGAGAGAGAGAGAGAGAGAAAGAGGAGAGTGGGGAAAACCGCTGGCATCGGGGAAGAGGGTTGGGGCGTTTCACAGGGGTAGGCTGCGAATATCTAGGTCACCCTGCACCGCGTGCGGGTCGAGAACTCGGTCAAGTTTTCTGCACCTGCAGGTCACACGACGTCGCGGTTTATATTTTGGCGTGCTTTTTTTTCGCCTGTTCACCGCCCCACCTGTAACCAGACTACAATGCGGGCCTCAAGGCAATCCTGTAATTGTCGAATAATTTTTTTTAGAAAACGGAGAGAAAATCGCATAAAAAATACTAAAATAATTTTTATACGCGTTGCAGCGGAAGTTTCCTCCGATTTTGTTGGAACTTTTTAACGTGGAAGAGCATCAAAAACTAAGAGACACCTATTTTTTTATCGGCGCAAAAACGGTTTTAAGGGGTGAAACGCACCCTTCAAAATAGGGGTGTTTTTCGTTTTTCGTTGATAACGCTATCGTTATGATCTCCAATGTGTAGTACACAAAAAAATAAACATTGTTGCAGTTTGAAATTTTTTAATATCCTGTACCGTTAAAACTTTATCGACGAAAAACATCTCCATTTTTGAGGGTGCGTTTCACCCCTTAAAACCGTTTTTCCGTCGATTAAAAAAGACGTGCCTCTTAGTTTTTGATACTCTAGCACATAAAAAAGTTTCAACAAAATCGGAGGAGGACGGCAAAGTGATGTTCGTTGTCAGTGACTTTCGTAGTCTAAATGTGGCGAAAAAAATACGGGAGTAGGAAAAAAATAAATTTTCGGTGCCTTCCAACGACGCGAATTTCGATAACATGAACCCAAACAGACCCAAACGAATTTCAGCCGAAATGAAAAATGTGTATTTATTTTGTAACAATTATTTAATTGGTTCAAAATTAATACGAGCGGAAAGAAAAGAACGACGAGCATTTGTCGTTTTTCAGTTGAGTTTTTTATGTTTTTTTTTTTTTGGAAAAGTAAGCTTTTATCTATGGAGAAAAAAGGAGAAAAACATGAAAATTCGCATCAGTATCAACGTTATCTTTGTTGCAATGGAAATTTTCGACCTTCCCTATGCGCACGCTGGACCAAACCCAAACAACTATAAGCCGGAATGAGATTGAATAAAGAAAACAATTATCGAAAATTCAAATAAATCGAAATAAATAATACAAATAAATATAACCACTATTTATTTTTTAATTTTGTAATCATCTTGCGATATTTCGATAATTGTTGCAAAATAAATACAACGGGACGATCAGTAGTCGACGGAGACTGATCGTTTTTCAGTCAAGTTTTTTTTTTTTTAATTTGCAAACGTAAGCTTCGATTTATGAAAAAAAATGTACAGGAAAATTCGCATCAGTATCAACGTTAGCTTCGTTACAGTGCAAATTTTCGACCCTTCTTAACCACACGCGGAACCCAAACAAAGCCAAACAAAAAGGCGTAATAAAAACATTTGTATTCATTACGCGACAATTATTTACAAACGGAAGTGAAAAACCAGCGAGGAGACGACGAGGATTGGTCGTTCCTCGGTCAAACTTCTTATCTTTTCGTGGAAAAAAAATAAGCAACTATTTTCAAAAAAGAAAACGAAACTGGATGTTGGTGTCCGTATCAACGACATAGGGAGGATAATCTCCGATTTTCCTTATGACGAGAAACTTCGATAATCGATTTGTCGTGCGTACTAGAAAACACGTCGTACAAATACGTACACGTAGACACTTGCCCCTCCCGCGAAACCGTCCTACCCCCCCCCCCCCCCTCCCCGCGTAATCCAATAATACGGAAACGCGGTCACGGGTGCAGTTTCGGTAAATCGGCGTTACAACTGCTAATTACACCGATTCAATATTAATTCGAATGATTTTGTTTCCTATCACAGAAGAAGAGAATGAGAGAGAGAGAGAGAGAGAGAGAGAGAGAGAGAGAGAGATCACGTTTCCAGTGACTTTACTTACAATTACCGGTTAATTCGTTTCTCGGTTTCTCGTAGATACTCGATAATAAACACTTGCTCCCCCTCAAGCCGTTAAGGACCCTACATATACTCACTCGAACCCGACGCAAGTTGAGCACTCATCGTTTATTCGGGGCCAATTGTCGTATTCGAATACGCACGATTTTTTCGCCTCAAAGCCGATCTCGTTTTTTCTCTTCAGAATTATTTTGTCTGGTCAGGTTTCAAAAACCTACGAAAAAACGTGCTTTTTTTAAAGTCAATTAATCAATCGATCAATTTCTTATTAATTTACTCCTAATTTTATTTATCAATAATCGCTAATTTAATAATTAATTCATCTCTCTCTCTCTCCGTCGATCGATTATTATAAATCTCTAATTATTATCGATTATTGATACATAAAATTAAGAGTAAATTAATAAGAAATTGATCGATTTATTAATTGACTTTAAAAAAGTCAATATATATATATATATATATATATATATATATATATATATATATATAGAGAGAGAGAGAGAGAGAGAGAGAGAGAGAGAGAGAGAGAGAGAGAGAGAGAGAGAGAGAGATCTTCACATATCTCTTGGTTACATATATATATATATATATATGTATCCGTACGCGTGGCTGCGTTATTTCGTCCGAGCCCACGTCCGTGTGCGCGTCCATCGGAGGGTGAGAGTGCGGGAGCGCAAAAGAGAGTAAGGGTAGGCCGCGGGGTTCACGGAGTGCGCTGACCTACTGTTCCACATTCGTCGTATTCCAGCAGCCTCTCCCGAAGTTCGATGTGTATCTGTGTGCCGCCAATGTGCATGTATATTTTCGTCTGTCTCTCTCTCTCTCTCTCTCTGTGTGTGTGTGTGTGTGTGTGTGTGTGTGTGTGTGTGTGTGTGTGTGTGTGTGTGTGTGTGTGTGTGTGTGTGTGTGTGTGTGTGTGTGTGTGTGCGTGTGTGTGTGTGTGTGAGTGTGTGTGTGTGTGTGTGTGTGTGTGTGTGTGTGTGTGTGTGTGTGTGTGTGTGTGTGCGCATCTGTATCTCCACTTCTAGTTGTGCTTCGGTATTGCTGTGTGCACGTGTGCGCGCGCATAAATTGCCAGGGTTGACTATAACATGAGGGTTGTTTCTGGATGAAAGGGAGGGAGAGAGAGAGAGAGCGTGAGAGAGAGAGAGAGAGAGAGAGAGAGAGAGAAAGAAAGAGAGAGAGAGAGGGAAAGAGAGAGGATGGAGTATGCAGCCGAAGAGGAAAAAAAATATAGGCAAACCCCAGAAACCCAGAGCGCCCACCCTGCCCCACGTGCCTCGCTATATGCTGTTCTGTCACTGCCTATATCCGCGCTTCCGTGCTGGTCACAGTGGCTAGAAAGGCGCGGGACAGAGCTCTCTCTTTAGAATCTTTTTCTTTCATTATATATATATATATATATATATATATATATATATATATATATATATATACGTGCATGCGCACACACACACATGGATATAGTACATATATTACATAATATATCGGAAGAAAAAGATAAGAAATATATACCCAACACAGCACCGTCCACGTCTCTTGATCAATCTATGCTCAACCAGCGCACAATGGACCGAGCGATGATGTTATTTGACGACCTTTTTTTTTTTATCGCACGCGAAAATGTTAAAACGCGCTGTTCATTCTTCGATCGTAATTACACGAAGCGCGCAGTATCGGAGCGAATGTGGTTGTCGGTTTTTCATTTTGGGTCGTCGTGTGAGGCGATGCGATTGATTCTTGTACTTATATAGATATATTTTTTCCTTTTTTTGTTGTCAAGGAACATCGGTTTGGTGTCCGCCTTTGATTTTGTTGAAAGTCACGTATATGATAGAGCATCAAAATCTGTTAGATACTTAAGAATTTTTTTTTTGTCAGTGGAAGAATTGTTTTGAGGGGTGGAGACACTACTTGGGGTGAAGTTAGGCAAGGGTTCATTTTGCAGTTTCACCCGCAAATATTACGGAGATTTTAATGAAACAACAAGGAAAATTCGTCTCATGGGAAAGAATGAGTAATCCCCTATGAGTACAGGGAAAAAAACGAAGTTGAGGGGTAAACCACCTTTCTATTTTTCTCTCCCTCTCTCAGCTCAGCTTTAAAAGGGGTGAATTAACCCTTCTTTGACACACTTATATTCGGCCATGAATTTGACACGCTGGGTCAATTTGACACGGGTAGTACTTCATCCACCTGCCATTAACATCCCTTCAACCGGTTTTCGTAAAAAACAATCCGAAATGTACTTCAAACATTTTCTTAATATGTCTGCATAATCGATATTCGGAAAGTAGAAATTTGAATTGTAAAAAAATAGTGAAAACTTTCAATTTTGGGAAAGTGATTTTATTTCAAATTCGTTCGGGTCAAAATTACCCAGTTGTTCATACTAGGGTTAAATTGAATGAAATTGGTAACACTTCGAAGGGAAAATAAAATAAAAGTTTAGGTCTTTTTGCATTTTTTCCGGATACCAATCACCCTTCACTTGAAGCTCCTTATGGTAGTTGTTTTTTTTTTGTATTTAAAATGTGTGTGCGAATTCAAAATATGTTTAGAAATTCCGAATTCATGTTTCGAGAAAAGATGAGCGGTGATTGTGCGATGACACTTGTTTATGGCCAAGATGCAAAAGAAATGTGGATTTTTTAATATTTTTTCTTCTCAAGATCATGTATTTTTACTCCTTCAATACGAATTCACCATTCGTTTTTTTTTCATCCCGATATCTCAATTAGTTTTCTCAAAAAAGACACTTAAAGAATGGCGGAAAAAGAGGCAAGAGAGTGCCCTATGAAAAAATTCCCGAAAATCGATGGTCGCACTTAGAAATTCTGCAAGAAACGAAAATTGGGCGGAGCTGAATGAATCGAACGGCGTTTAAAAAAGCAAATGACGCCGAAGAGAGTGAGCATAGAATGGAGGTCCAAATCTAAGCAGAAAATAAAATTATCGACGATTGAGTGAAGCCACTCGTTTTTTGCCAAGATGGGAAAAAATGGATAATGAATATTTCATTTATATTTACATGTCCATATTGCTGTATTTTAACCCCAAATACGAATTCTCCATTCCCGCCCCCCAAAACTCTAAATTTGCATTAAAAATCATCGAAAATGTAGGGAATGTCGTTTACCCCCTTAAGCTCGCTATCCCTCTTTTCCACTCATTCTGACTCTGATATTTTTTATTTTATTATATCAATTCACATCTGCTTCTTCTGTTGTTGTTTTAAATCGAGTTTCGCTAATTAAACATTTTTTTTTTGTAAATGAGGATTGAATTCCAGAGGATGTCTTTTTCCTTTCCCTGGAGCCTGAATGACATCTAATCTCATCTAATTTAATCTAACCCAATCTTTCCCACTCTTCTCTCTCTCTTCTCTCAATTTCACCGTCAAAAGTATTCGCGCCAAAGCGAATTGCAAGAAAAATCTTGCAAGACTACCTGCATCCCGGAAATTGCCACCCGTGCGTGTGCCATAACGTTGCCTTATCTTACTTTCCCTCTTTTTCGTTCCTCGCAGTTGCGACAAAGAACGAGCGTATTTGGAACGAAAATAAAAAATTGATCGTTTCGTAGCCAATTACATGGTCTGTTAATGTTACAACGGCAGAAAGGTGGGGGGGAGAAGGCAGGCGGAAAAGGAGGAGAAGTATCGCGGGTGTCCTCGTGAAATTTCAGTCGCAGTTGAGTGTACGAGACTCGAGTTCGTATCCACGGGGGTTGGGAAATCCCTGAAGGGTCCGTGGTGAGCGAGAGAGATAGAGACAGAGAGAGAGAGAGAACCAGAAAGACAAAGAGAGATAGAGAGATAATATGTGTAATAAAATAATATCGCGTGTCGCAGCAATAGACCCTAATGGCGGCGAGCTTCGTTCTGATAGGGGTTGTCCGAATATATCTATGGGGCAAGCATATTTTCAACCCGCTATCTCTATGTATCGTCGGTTATCAGCACACCTGGCTGTTTCGACGGCAGACCTTACATTTTTTTTTCCAAATGGATCGTCGATTTTGGCGACTAGAAGGTCCTTGAAACAACCTCTACACAGAAATACTCACCATTGTCCGAAGATGATGTTGAGACATTGAGGTTTGGGAACATCGAATATAGGGACAATTGGCTTCTGCGAGGACGGTCCTCAAACCGAATGTCTTCAGAATCACCTGTTCTTAAATATTTACAGCGAGGGGTAGCACCGGTGAACGCACTGTGGAAAGAGAGAGGGGTGGGGGGAGAGAGAGAGAGAGAAGCGAAAAAATGTTTTTCCGGCGACGATGCTCCATAGCCTCGCGATAAAAATTCAAAAAAACGCGGGGCCTCGGATCCATCCCTATACGCTCCTGTCGCATTTCCTCACAGGCAGAGCGGGACACACGCGCGTTCTCGAGTAAGCGCAACGGCGACTCCTTTCGTTTGCGCAAGCTCCGTAAAATCCCCGCCGCTTCTCGCCGCAGTATCGGGATTTGTATATACAGAACCACCCCCCCCCCTCCCTGGCTCGTTCCACCCCCACGGCCCCCTTGCCGGCCACCCTCGAAAGCTCTCGCTCGGCCCCGTCTCGTCGTGCTCTCACGTGGTGCGCGGAATTAGTCCCGTATGTAATTCACCAATACCAGGCGAGTTCAGCGCGGACGAGGAAGGGTGACATCTCGCGAGCAACCGAACCAACTCAGGACGTCAATCCTCACCATGAACGACGAAAAAAATCGGGCGGGCAATATTCGAACGAGATTCTACGAGACAGCTTGGAATGGGCTTAACAGGATCACTTTTTTGACGGGCGATCCTGGGTCAATGACGCGATAGTTGACGTTTTAGGTCGGATGAAGGATTGGAAAGGGGGGGCTTAAGGAAGGTCGAGCCCTTCACCGATGAATGTTTAGGGACAATTATTCTTTTTACGGACCATGACTGATCGGAAAAGAAAATTAAACATACGGATTTTCAGTACATCAGTACAAGTTTCCGATGACCGGATATGTTTTCGAAATTTTGAGAATTACGGAAATGGCCAGCTGGAGAAAGAAAAATCGATTTTGGAGGAACAAAAACAACTTTGTTCATTTGTTATTAACAAATGGATAAACATATAGAAAAATCAGCCGGTGATACGGTAGAAAATATTATAAATCATCCTCCCTTCAAGTTTGAAGTCAATCGGACAAATAGATTTTTAGATAGAACTTATACCGTTTCATAAAACTTAGTTTTGAGAAAATGCTAAAGGCAAAAGTATCATTCATAATTCGGTGAATCGAGTAGAAATATTGTTTGCAAAATCTGTGACAATTTTAGAAGAAAAATCAATATAAAATCGAATAATAATAATGAATCGAATCGAATAGTAATAAAGAATAAAATCAAATAATAATAAACAAAATCGGGTAATAATAAATAAAATAGAACGCAATAATAATAATAATAATAGATTCAAAACTTTTAATTGATGAATGAAATTAGAAGTGAATCGGACGAATAGATTCTGAGATAGATCTTATACCGTTTCATAAAACATACTTTTGAGAAAAATGCGAAACACAAACATTCATAATTCGGTAAATCGAATAAAAATATACTGTGCAAAATCTTCCCTCAAGTGTGATTGAATTTCGACACGTGTGTGACAATTTTAGAAGAGAAAGCGATATAAAATCGGATAACAATAATAAATAAAATTGAATAATAATAAACAATAAAATAGAATATAATAATAACAATAATAATAATGATAATAATTTCAAAACTTTCAATTGATCAATTTTATCACAGTGCAAGAATTTTGACCTACTGAAATAAGAAACCGCGAGGATGACCGCGCGGCTTGAGCAGCGCTGCGATCGTTTCCACATACACCCACACATATATATATATATATACAATACGGGGTTGAAGCGTTTTCTCTCGATTTTTCAATACACATAACCGTGCGGACTCGTGCGTGCGGGGAAGTGCTCGCAAAGCACACGGCCCTGAGCTTTCGCGGTTGGCTGCCATGCGAGTGCGAGCGAATACAGTCGTGACACGGCTCCTATCGTAACAAGGAGGGCTAAGCGAGGCTGGCAAGAGCGAGCGAGCGAGAGAGAGAGAGAGAGAGAGAGAGAGAGAGAGAGAGAGAGAGAGGGAGAGAGAGAGAGAGAGAAAGGGAGCAAGAGCTGATCGAAAGAGAGATAGAGAGCGAAAGAGCGAGAGCGAGGGCTAATCGAAAAAGACATAGAAAGAGAGAGAATCCCGCGAGAGAGGGTGAATTTGCGGGGGTTGATTCGCGAGTGAGCAGGCAGGCGAGTATCGGGAGGGGAAAGCCAAGAGGGAGAACGAACGGGTACTGGTAGGGGATGAGCCCGGAGGGGTACGGGGGAGGGCGGGGGGTGGTTGCCGTATATGCGAGGAAAACGTAGTCGAGCGACCGTCCCGCTGTGGCCACGAGCTCGATGCTCGCGTAGGTAGTGAGTGACTTCTTGCGAGCGGACAAAAAAAGAAAACGGGATTTGCTTTTTTTTTCGTCTCCGTAAACGACGGAGAAAATATTGCCAGTCGCGGGAAAAAGGGCGAGGAAGCGAGAAAGAGAGAGAGAGAGAGAGAGAGAGAGAGAGAGAGAGAGAAGCAACGAAAGGTTAAGAGAGAGAGATAGAGCGCCAAGTGTCAGGGCTGTGAATCGAAAAATCGTTTGGGTCAGTCGCGAAAGACGAAAGTTTCGCCCCGGGTCGTCCAACACCAAGAGAGAGAGAGAGAAAGAGAGAGAGAGAGAGTTCGACTGTGTGTGTATGTGTGTTGTAATCCGAGGGTGAAACGGGTCGCAAGAATTTAACGGGCCAAACAAGCGCGCGCGGCACACGGTCGGTGTTATGCGTCGGTGGTACAGTGGTGGTTGACAGTGCTTGGTGAACGTGGCGGTGACGGCGACGACGGTGAAAACGACGGAAACGAAGGCACTAGGGTGGACAGGGACGAGAACGAGGAGCAGCCAGGAGGACGAGAGGAACGGTCACCACTGCGACGACGACGACGACAACAACGACGACGACGACGACGACGACGACGACGACGACGACGACGAATAGGGTTACCGTTATTGACGAGTCGCCGAAAAACGGGAAGAATGTGATGAAAAGATCTCCATTAACGAGAGAAAAAACGACTGAAAGAAAAGAATCCGAAGGGATGATCCGGCCGTATTGACGAGCCGGATAAGAATAGAGACCTGAGAAAGAGAGGGGGGTAGCAGAGAACGAGACGTGGCCTAGGGTGCAAGTGGACCCAGTCCGCAGTCCTTTTCTGCGCTTTCGACCCCCAAAAATCATCCCCCAAAAACATCCCCTAAAATCATCCCCCAAAAGCATCCCCTAAAATCATCCCCTAAAATCATCCCCCAAAATCATCCCCCAAAATCATCCCCTAAAATCATCCCCCAAAATCATCCCCCAAAAACATTCCCTATTCGGGCAAAATTGCCAAAAAAAACCCTCATCCATCGTACATGTAAAAGAAAATCGTACTTGCCGTGAAAGTGCGAGATAGAGGGCTGTAAAACGAGGGAGGAACGAAACGGCGAAAAAGCCGCGAGGCTGGAGGAACAGTCGCGAGGGTGAACGAAGCGGAAGAGGCAAAGGACGAGGACGCGCAGGATCATCGCACAATTTTCCTCTGTTATCAACTCTGAGGAGATACCAGCCAAGCAAGTTCGGTTGTTGAAATTTAAAAAAAAAGTAATAAAGGTGCACGCGAGCAAGTGTCGACGGGGGTCTTTCTGTGTGTACCGTGGAATATACGAAGGAGGTGCGCGGGGGAATAGGAGGAGGAGGAGGGCAGAGGGTGTCACGGGAATCGCCAGCAGGGCAGAGGCTCGAACGCATGTAGGAACATGGCCGCATCTAGCCCCTGCCTCCCTCTAGAGGTGAGTGAGAGCCACCTGAGAATATATATAAGCCCACTCGCCATCTACTCACCGCAATTTCGTATACAACAATTGCGTACGTGTACAGATAGCTGGAAGACCGAGCATTGAAAACGGAGTCCCGGAACAATTATTTTTCATTTTGCGTTTTTTTTTAAATTAATATTTTCTGAGACTGCGATATCGAGACACAAGTTGATCGAGATTCGGTACCGCAAGATGCGGGGAAACGAAATTCATCGTGGTGAATTATTGGCTCGTGCGGAAATCAATCCGGTTGTTGAAACTCTTGAACGAGCTTTTTCTTCAACACCGAGATCCAGCTGAATCGCTTTGCTGCAGAGTAAAAATGGCAGATTCACTTTGGCATGGCGAAATCATTGGGCCTCTTTGAAGTTATGGTTAGCAGGGTGGGAATAGGCAAGCAAGTCTTGCTCGTTTGATAGGTAGGGTAGAATATTGTATATATTTATATGTATGTATTTTTTTTGTAGGTATATTTTTTGTTTTATATTTATCTTGGACGTTCAATGTTTAGTTGATTTTTATTTAATGGAAAATGATATTAGGGGTAGGTATGTGAAAAGAGAAGGATTACGTAAGATTAGGAACCACACAATTACTGCTACAACTACTTTTATTCAATATCTTCTTCAGTGCACATGCTTCAGTGTTTAATGTACAAAATTAATATGAAATAAAAAATATTAAAAAAAAATATATATATATATTTTTTAAATATTTTTTTTATTTTATATTTATTTCGTACATTAAATACTTGTTATAAAATATAACAATATGAATAACATTCCATTAAAAATAGAATTAGGGGTGGGTACGTGAGAAGAGAACTCCATAAGATTAGTAATCATATAATTACTACTGCTATTGTTTTTTTTTAAATATATCTTTAAGTATACATGCAGATATATATGTGTCTATTTTCTTACGTTTTCTAAATATTTATCTTGTTTTTATTAAATATATAAACCAATGTATCATATATTATCAAAACCTTCGTCCAAGCACTGAATATTCTGATGCAAAAACTAAATGCGTTTGTTTTTTTAAATTTATCATTTGATTATTTGATTAAAAATAGAATGAGAAGTGTGTACGTGAGAAGAAAAGGAACCAAACAGTTACTACCACCACTATTTTTATTATATATTTTTTCGAGTACACTTTTTGAGTACTAAAAAAATCAAATAAAACTCATTCCAGCAGTAGTTATAAACTTCTTGTACGAATTGAAGATTTTTTTAACGCAAATAAATATTAAATAAAAATTGTTGTAGCAGCAATAAAGAATTTTTCGTATGTGTTTTTGAAAAATAATCGTTAAAACATTCTTTGAAGTCACACACGCTCAGATATATATACAGGGTGTCCTGTTAGGAATGGATGCTGCGAGCAGTCAAAAAATATTTAGAGGTCGCTCAAGTCTCCCAAAATTAGCTATGAATTAACTGTTGTTAAGTTTAAGCTATGAAAATTAGCTATGAATTAACTGTTGTTAAGTTTAAAAAAAGGATTAATTGTTTTGAAAATTTGGAAATTTCAAAGCTCTTGAGCGACCAATCAATATTCATTGACCGGCCACAGCTTTCGCGATTAATTTTTCAATTATAAATCCCAGAATTCATGGGTGAGAAGTGGACGAAAAAAAGATCGATTTTTAAATGAAAATTAGAATTTTTGGGAGGCTTGAGCGACCTATAAATATTTTTTAACCGCTCGCAACTTTCGCGACAATTTTTTTTTTGATCCTCAAGGGGTTATGTAGTCAGGAGGCCCAAAAGGATCGACTTTTCAAGAACTTTTCTTGAGAAGACCTTGAAATCTATTAACGTAAAAATTTGTACACACATTATGGTAACTTTTAACTGTATATTAAAAAATGTTATTTGTAAAAATAATTATTTTGAAAGCTGCTATAGCTGATCTCCGGGAGCACCTCTAAAAAAAGGCGTCTCGCGTTGAGCACGATATCTCCGAACTGGATCATCTAAAATGAAAAAACCAAAAATATTTCGTTAATACAATGGATTATCTTGTAATTGATCGAAGGAATAAGCAAAATAATAATTTTTGCCAAAATGGCGGCTTCTAAAAAAATCGATTTTTGACAAATAATTACGCCTTAAATTATTTATAAAATGAAAAATATTTATCGGTAAAAAAAACCTTCGATTAATTACTAAAAAATATAGAAAAGATTGTGTTAAAATTTGAGACTGATCGGTTCAGCCGTTTTCGAGAAATCTTGCTCGACGACTCTAAAAACACAGTATTGAGAAAAACGCGTTTAGATTTTCAAAAGCACTTTCGAACGCTCTGACGCCTCATTACAAATGTGCGTGTAACTTCGAGAATATTCGCCGGATTGACAAGAAATTTTCTGAGTGTGTAATTAAATATATGTACATTACGAAAAAACTTAAACGAATCGATTTTTCGAAAATTTTAACTGTATATAACCCCTTAAGGAAGATAATTGGATGGTGAGAAAAACGGGGAAAAAACTCAAACTTGTCCCACTCTAATATTGATGTATGTTTGCATATTTTTGTTTCACTATTTCCACAAACGTTCTTTTTTTTTAAACGCATATGAGACGTTGCTATTTGACGTTTGGTACGGGGAGGTCCTGAGATTGGGGAAGTCGCGTCCATTCCGCATCGTTTCGCGAACGGGCCATCGCTGGGCTGGCGGCATGTCGAGCTTTGCACGTCGGAATTGGATTACAGTGATGGGATGAAAATTAAAGAGATTCATGACTGGCCGGCAGGGGAGGAGGGGCTGGAGGGTCTCGTGTACCTATCGCTTCTTCCCGAGTATGTTTCTCCCGAGCTGACTGTCCCACTCGTACCCGCTGTGTGGTAATTTACTTTTCCAACGGTCGAACGATCACACGAGCTCTCGTTGGCATTGTGCGGGATATAATTACGATTTGGCCGATTGTAATTACTCCGGACAAGTAGACAAAGACGCCTTGGGATATTCATCGGGCAGGGAAGGAAAACAATGAGATCGGATTGGAAGGACCACATTATATTCGTTCCGCCTGAGTCGAAATCATTGGAATTATTGAGAGCACGTTTCGAGCCACGTAGTCCTGAAATTTTAGCTCTCACGTTGACGGATGGATTTCATTGTGGGGAACTTGGGGCTTGACAGGCGTCTCGATTTTCTCGTGGAAGTTGAATGTTTGTAAAAAAAAAAAGGAACTAATTATTTTCGAAAAACTCATTGGGTTTTAGAGATACTTTATTTTTTATAAGAATTTGTAGGATAATGCAATTCATTTTCTCAAATTTAAGGGGTCTTTTCACTTTAGACGATAAAAAAGGATATTGTCATGAATTTTTTTGATAGGTTTATATTATAGATATCGATATAAAAGTTGATACTGTTAATAAATACACTTTCGAAATACATTTTTTTTAAATTCTTCATTTAAGTCACTATTTATAGACGATGGCAGTTAAGGCGTTACCCCCACTTGTACCGCAAAAAAGGCCTTTTTCATGAATTTTTTAAAGAAAACTATAAAACTTTTTTAATCGATCAATATACCATCTTAAAGAACACATCTTGAAGAACTTTCAGTAATTTTTTGTTGAAAAATATAACATTGTTTAGTGGCAAATGGCCGTCAATGAAATAATGTTTTTATATACACGGTTTGCGGTGACCAACATAGCGGCGAAGTGGATCATCTGAAAAAAAAAATGCGGATGGATTTAGTCAAATATAAGTATAAACTAGTCTTTAATCGAAGGATTTTAAAAAATATTCATTTTTCACAAAATGGAGGACAGTCAAAGTTAATGGTTCGATTTTAACGAAAAAAAAAACGGCCGTTTTGTGGCTATAAAAAGGCCATTTTTTTCGAAAACAAAATCGAACGATTAAAGACTACATTTTTATGTATTAAATAAGTCTGCAAAATTTCAAGAAGATCGGTTCATTAGTGTTCGAGTAATTTTGGTCACCGACTTCAGAAATGCCATTTTGAGAAAAACGCGTTTAAAGTTTCTCTTTCAACGCTCTTTCAACGCGGATTCTTCTCTTCCAACGCTCATATCTCAGTCAATTTTGTTCGGATCGACTTGAAATTTTCAGGACATATTCTCAGATACTTATACTTAAAAAAAATGCAATAAAAAAAATAGATTTTTTCAAAATCGCAAGTGGGGGTAACCCCTTAAGAAAATGTTCTAAAAAACTGGTAGGTCTGCGCTGTTGATGAAATCTCGGAGATGAATCATCCGAAACAAAAAAAAATCGAACGGTTTTAGATTCAGTATGTTAATGGCTACAGCGCATATCATACGATTGTTGATATATGCGAAAATAACTAAATGGCAGATATTTTTCGAAAAAACACCAAAAAACGTGTTTTTTGCCGTTTTTGGCAAAAAAATAGTAAATATCGAAATTTAAAAAAATCCTGGATGTGCGCTATAGCTAAAGTTGTAAAGAATACGTGGTTAAAATTTCATAAGGGTCAGGTTAGTAGTTTCGAAGATTTGATCAACAAGCCGTCGAAAAACGTTGTTTCGAGCAAAACGCGTTTAAAGTTTGTTTGGGTTACATAAATACACACAATTAAAAAAAAATGTATTTCGAAAGTGTATTTATTAAGTGTAACAACTTTTATATCAATATCTATAATATAAACTTATCAAAAAAATAATAAAATTAGCCTTTTTTAGCGTCTAAAGTGAAAAAACCCCTTAATGGTGCCGAAGCTTGTACCGTTGGAACGCAAGGAAAATACTTCCTGATTTTGTCGTCTCTTTACTTTATTATCATCTAAAAAGGTTGTTTTCCAAGTTTTGGTTAGACATTTCTTAATGTGGATCCAAATTAATGTTTCGGTGAATATTAATGTTTCGTAGCCTGAATCTGCGAAAAAAATATTTTTTCGTTGCGTTGCCACGATGCAACCTTCAATACCATGCAGTTTAATTTTTCGAACAAAAATGTATTCAACACAAACAAACCCAAACACTGTTCATTATTTATAGAGCTACGTTATCTGTTTTAGCGAAAAACAATACGGGATAAAATTACATTAATATTTACAGCCCCCCTATTTTTCCGAGGAAAAATGTGCAGGATATGAATAACGATGTTCAGGAAATTGTTACTCGAACGAAAAAATATATGATACAATTAATATTAATTTTCGCGAAATAGTAACAATTTGCTGAAATTTATTGAGGATATTTGCCAACAGGGGTTACGACTCCGTGCAAAATTTCAAGTACTTCGTATGCGTGATTGTTGAGCAATTAATTATTGAAGTTAGGTTCGTGATATGGCAAAAGCGTCATGAGAACTCTAATACGACTGTCGAAAAATAATAAAAATAGTAAGAATTGAATGAAAGGAGGCGGAAAAAATTCTTGAGATTTTTACGAATAATTTCAACGAAGAGTACAGCGTTTTGTCTGTCTCGTTATCGAGATATTCGTGAAATAAAACAGGAAGTTTCAGCTGATTCGCGTAAAACGACAAAGCGCCCTACGCCACGTGGCAACGCTGCTGTCAAGTCGGCCATTTTGAATAGGCGCGAAAATTTGAAACGCCCAAACTATTGCTTCCTTGCTATAAATTTCTTACCGCGGTTTCATAAAGAGTATTTTAATATTTTGAATCATTCTTCACAGAAGCTGCAGTGCATGTGTTTCGACATAACCTTCAAATCAATTACGCGTCGTCCCTCGACTGCGCATTCATTTTCCGGCTCAACTACTTTTTCCCGCCGCTTTCCAGGTTGTACCTGCTCCAACCGTTGATTGTACTGTTTTTCGGTTTGCATTTTTCCCTTCCATCTTTTCATTTTCGCCGAACAAAAAAACACGGAATTCGCGAAGGACGTTTGACAGCTACGCGCTCACGATGTGGCGTTCGTGTCTGAGCTCAGTGATACCAGTTACTGAGAACTAAATTGCGCGTTTGCCACATTTCAACTTGGTTTATAACTTATTCGCTATGTATATAACAAAAAGAGATTAATAACATTTCTAAACAGTCAGTTATATGCATTCCACATACTTATTAGCTGAAATTTATTTACTTTAAGTAACCAAAAACTCGATTCGGGGTTGGCAGCCGTTACAGGCGCCCATGTTGAAGCATACGCATTCCCCTCTTGCCGCCTGCCCCGCAAAGACCCTGAGCAGCCTCCTCAATCACCAAACTTCCCAAAGATTTGAATTCAATTTCAATGTATCGGGGCAAAAAAACAGCACCGTGTGTCCGGAATTATTTTTCGACCGCGTGCGACCGGAAGTGCTGCGAAATAATCGGCTATTCACAGCTCATCGTGGCCACTTCACCTCCGCTGAGATACATCCTCGATTTACAACCGCTGACTTTAATTACTGGAGATTGCTCGGAGTTTACTTTCTCGATAGTGGCACGGCTCGTTTACCGAACAATTGGACTTGTTTTATTTTCTTCTTCTTTTTTTTTCTCGCCACTGCGCTCACCGATCTATACATTACAAACGAAGTGGGAGTATTTATTATCCCGAATATCACGTAGGACGGAGCTTTTAATTTGGAACGTTGAAACGACTCGGCGAAAACGAGCGGAGCGTATAAAACACGAGACTGCAACAATAACGCGTTACCAACGATTTATCAGTCGAGGAAAATCATCCAACTTTAATTGTTCGTGTGACCGATGAGTTTCATTTCCACCCTCGCAAACGTCCCACTATTTTCACGAATGCGCTATTCCTCGTGAGCCGTTACGAAATATCATTAACGCAATTGCCGAGAAATTTAATTTCTAAAGCGGTGACGAGAAAAATTTTAAAAATAAATTTTAAAAAGTGGTCTGACCATATACGGGTTTGTACTACTGGCCGATACAACGTGGGCTCGACTACTCGCTCCCGTGCCTCTACCGTGTTCGCCTGCCGATGGACCTCCTCGATATTTTTCACTATCAATGCCTCTCTATGCCCGGGCCGTTGTCATTGGAGCGGTCACCCATCCGAGTAATGGCTCGGGCTAACACTGCCCGTACGGCCGATCGCAGCGGTCTATAATCTACGTCTATATACCTTTTGATGTGGGAGGGTATACTCATCCATGGCTACACATTTATAAATAGTTTTATATATATAGCGAGGCATCGGTGTATTTGGAGAATGTCGAAGAGCAAGCCTGAACCCAAAACGTCACTGCGACACTGTCGATGAATATTAATCACCACTTGGATTATTATACGTGGGGGTCGCATAGTACTTTTCCTATAAATAGCATATATTCTTAAAAAGACAGAGTAATAATAATAACTATTATTTTTTATGTTATATACATACACATACACGCATATATATATATATATATATATATATATATATATATATATATATATATATATATATATATATGTGCGTGAATTATGACACCCTGAATTTTTTTACACTTTTCGAAACAACCCTTAGTCAAAAAAAAAAATTCTCCGAAAAAACGCCCCTATTAAACATCTGAAAAAATTCCCAAACATGCGTGATTACGTGTAACCATTTTCAAGCTATTACCCGCAGTGGAAGTATGATTTTTTCTGTGCTTTCTGAGCGATTACCGTTAAAAATAATCCGAAAAATTCAAGAACCGCTTACTTCGGGCGGACACTTAAATATTTTGATACCTACAATGAAGTTTTTTGACAATTTTTGAATAATTAAATCATAATCATGGACCTTGAACAGTTAGCAGTCAATATTTCGGATTTTTTTAAAGGTTAATCGCTCAGAAAGCACAAAAAAATCATACTTCCACTGCGGATGATAGCTTGAACATTTTTACATATAATCACGCATTTTTGCCAATTTTTTCAGATTTTTAAATCGGGGCTTTTTTTCGGAGAATTTTTTTTTTGACTAAGGGTTGTTTCGAAAAATGTAAAAAAATCTCTAAAAGTCTGACTCTAAAAGTCAGGGTGTCTTTTAGAGCCAATGGAATGAGATACAAAAAAATAAATCGAATTATCGGGGGTCAGGGAAAAAGTCCACCGGATTGACGTGGAATACCTCATATGTATATATATCAGGGTGTCCTGATATCAATGGATAATCCTGCAACTGTCGATAGGTCAGAGCATCTCCTACCATATGTAAAATAACTAAGCAACTTTTTAAAGTAATTGGCACGATATGCGCCATACATTTTTTTACACCACAGGCTATCAAAGTCAAATGTTCGAATTGGTTTGTATGAAAATTCTGCATAAGATCGTTTTTAAAAAAGTTTCCTTAACATTCAAGGTTAAAAAGAAGACTTTTCTAGATAAAACAAATAACCAAGAGTATTTTTTTTAACCGGGTCAAAAAAAGTTATCATTTGTAGAAATGGCATGTGAAAAATCACAAGCAGATGATTTTAATCTAGAAAACCTAAATTGAAACTCCAGCATATAGTAGGACATAATCTGAACTATCGACAGTTGCAGGATGATCCATTCGTAACAGGACACCCTGTATATGTATGTGTATATATATATATATATATATATATATATATATATATATATATACACACACACAGATACACATATTGTTATTATTATTATTGCTGTTATTCATTTGTATAACTTGTATAGTAACAAAAACGATAATAATAATAATAAGAATAATAATGATGTGTACTAGCAGTTATATAAATTTATATATATATGCATTCGTATAGATAGTTAAAAAAATATTATTGTTACTATTTTGCAATTATTACTATTATTAAATTAATAATACACACACACAGATACACATTATTATTATCGTTGCTGTTATCATTTGTATAACTTGTACAGCAACAAGAACGATAATAACAATAAGAATACTGATGTGCACTAGTAGTTATATATGTGTGTGTGTGTATACATATATACACATTCATATAGATAGATAAAAATATCTTATTGTTACTCTATCGAAATGATTATTAAAATTATCGTCAATACTTTTATCCATTTTATTAAAAAAATTATTATTATTTTCATTTACAAAAAATTAATACCATTATTATTTTTATTGTGATTACAAATTGATAAATCCTAGATGTAAGAATAAAAAAATCGTCCTGTTTTAATCAATGGTCTAGTATTCCCCATAAAAATTGAAACCCGCAAAGGTGCAAAAAAAATAGGAATTATCAGTAAGTAAAAAAATGTACGATTTAGGATAATGCAAACGTACACGGTGAGTCTAAAACTGAGGCAGTTGACCGGGGAGTGTTTCGGATTAGCAGCCCCTGATGTACAAGGTACCTAAGGTTTTTTTCTTTTTTTTTCTTCTATATGTCCGCACCTATCCAAGCCTCATCTTCCTCGTGTCTCTTTTCTGCTGGCTAAGAACTCGGCTGTTCTTACGTTGCAATCGTTTGCCAAGCTTGTCGAGGCGTTGGCGTGTATGTGGGTTTTTCTTCCTCACACAGGCACACAAATATGAGGGTGCACACGCGGTCGAGCACACGAGCAGGTACGCACGCGCGCTCGAGCACACACGAGTAGAAAAGAGCTGAGGTGAAGCATCGAAGACGTCAAAGTGACACGTGCGCGACAAGGGAGATGTAAGGGATAGCTTTTCAGTTGGCAATCCTGAGGGCTCGCCGTGAAAGGCGTTTCTTCGGTCAGCCTGCCTAACTTCACGTGCAGCGAGGAAAAGAGAGGGGGCAGGAGGGAAAGGGGTGGGGGGAGGGGGAGGGAGAGACGGAGCTGATCCAGGATGGTGGTCGTTGGTTCGTCCTTTCGTCATCGTGAGGTTATACGAGGACTAGGAGCCTGTGTACGTGTGTGTGTGTTGGCCGCGACTATGCGAGGAGGCATTCACGAGTAGGACGAGGGGGTTGCGCGTCGAAGGGGTGGTCGAGAGGCCAGCAGGGAGGAAAACGCGCAAAGGCGGCATGAATGAACGATCAATAGATATATAGTCGCACAATGGCCAACCTACACATCTCACGTACATACTTTTCGGCCAATTTTGGAATACCGAATCTGCCAACATGGCGTAACGGCCTCCACAATACATAGACTTGAGGTCTAAACGAGAGGTCGATTTTAAGTTTTTTTTTTCTGATGAGGCTGTTGGAATGACGAGGCCGGAATTTCACAGACAATTAATACATAGTCGTGCCGAGATTGAGGTTTTTCAAAAATTGAATTTGAATTGAATTTTTTATTGAATTTGAATTGAATTGAATTTTTTATTGAATTGAATTGGATTGAATTTTTTATTGAATTGAATTGAATTGAATTTTTTTATTGAATTGGAAGGTTATTTCTCTTTATAGAAAAATTTTGATAAACTATCGAGTTATTATTATTTCAGTCCCCGTTGCTGCATGGCCAGTCAGTGTAGGTGCTTCTGCGACTGCAAAATGCACTTTTCATAAACTGGATAGATCCTCAAAACGTTGAACATTACGAAAATGGGAAGATGGAGAAAAAAGTTCGATTTTCGATTCTAAAAAGCAACTTTTATCAGTTGGTATGAAGAAATTGACAAAAATAAAGAATGGATAAACCTCGAAAATCGCAAATGCTCCTGAGGCTCTCCGAATGAAATAGGGGATGAAAAATGTAGATGGAAATAAGAATCTTTGCTCAAACTTTCACTGGTAATGCGCTACATTTTAAAGCAAGAATAAATAACCGAAAAAGCCCCTATTGAATATGAAATATGAAGAAACCCGAATTGTGGTATGATCCCCTGAATTCAGCAGGGGTGAGAGAAAAATCTTGCAATCCTTCGAGATGGTCGTCGCGGCGAGACGGTCTCTCAACGTCCAGTGGAGTCGTCAATAGTTGTCCTCCTCCACCCCTTCCACCCTCGTCCTATATGCAGAATTATTTGACCTAGAAATCTGAAATAATTGACAACATTGCATCATTATTCCAATCAAATGTGTATTATACATTAGGGGTAAGGCCACAAGAGAATTTAAAAAAAATCGATTTTTTTTTCTCGGTAAAACGGTGCTTTGTCATCATAAGAATAAGTTACTATTCGATTTATAGCAAAACATTTTTTTCACCGACTTTGAGCGCATAACGTGAGCCCACCTCTGGCACCGCCATCGAGTACCTAAAACTTTAAACGCGTTTTTCTCGACACAGCTTTTTTCCAATTGGCGTGACAAATAACTTCAACAATTTTCACTCGATTTTCTTAAAATTTAAAAGTTATGTTCCTAATTGCATCTCGCAGAGTACGGAATTTCTGATTAATCGAAAACTTTTCATTTTATAAGCAGTTTTATACGAAATTTTTTACTGAAAATTCATTCAAATATCTACAACTTCATTTAAATACCTACAACTTTTGAATAAAAAAATATTTTTCAAATTCCGTACGTACTTCTCTAGGTATTCTAATGTAGATTGACGAGAATTTTTGTTTTTTGTTCTAGGTAAAAAATTGTGGATGCTCAATGTCACGGGCCTAAAGATACCAAAAGAAAATATTAGTAGTCGGCCATTTTGTACATCGACAAAAAAATATATATTTTCCAACAGCTTGATATTCGTACTAAATAGATATGTAATTAATTTTATGAGTGAATGACTTTTTTATACGAAAAAAAATTGTTAAATTCGCACATGATTTTAGACCCGTTACTGTGGCCTAACCCCTTGAAATAACACGGGCGTATCTCCGGCATTGATCGATTTGAATTTTCTTTTGACTCTGCGGTTGAAGCGAAAGATTTTCGTCTCCAGTGAAAATAATTTCCTCACATTGCGAGCTCGCGAGCAAGCGCACGAATATGCGGAGACTACAGAACCCTGGCGCTATTCCAAAAGATACGGAAGCGACCGTTTTTTATTTTTATTTCAACGAAAAATGAGGGTAACAGTTATTGAGATGTATGAAAAACCGGAGACAGCGAGCTGTCCGCATCCCAAAGATGACTTCATCGGGGTCAAAGTGTCTGGGCCAGCATGGGAAACGAGTTCCCCGCGTATCCTTGAACGGCGTCGCGACGTCCTTGAAGACGCAATTGACGTATTTCTGGACATGACTCAACGCAGTCTGCGAGGCTCGAGAATGTCTAGGATTGTCCATTTGAATGCTCGTACTCGTAAAATCAAATCCGAACTCGACGTGACTGGAAAATGAGTCAGTGAAGACTTTAAAAATTCTGGAAAAATCTGACTTTTCGGTACTTCGCTCGCGGCTTGTCCATTCGATTTGTCAAGATCGAACGAAAAATCCCGAATGGATGGGCGCGGAAAAGGTTCAGAAGTTTATTGCTTCAATTTAGGACACGTGGACGTAGGGTAGCAACGCGATTTCTTCCTCGATCGCATTTTCGTTTTGATCGATAAACGATATCGCACCGATGTCACGAAGGCTCCGAGGAGCAAGG
This sequence comes from Ophion ellenae, assembly GCA_963210295.1. Classification (NCBI taxonomy): domain Eukaryota; kingdom Metazoa; phylum Arthropoda; class Insecta; order Hymenoptera; family Ichneumonidae; genus Ophion; species Ophion ellenae. The sequence goes on from OY723393.1 coordinate 35,714,922, forward strand.
AAAAAAAGTCCAGAGTGGGGAAAAAAGGAAAAAAGGGCTTTCCGGGGACGTCTGTCGTGTATGGAGCTTTTTGTCGATTAGCGGGATGGAAGTCTCAATGGGTGACATACCTCGGCCGAGCAGATCAGCGTTTTTTGAGATTTTTTTTCGAACAGTCATTTGTAAAGATAGCGGAAAAATACCCATCGCATTCATTAGAATTTTGACTCAATTACTTTAAGGCGTTATACGCAGTTGCAAGCCCAAAAAAGTCGTCTTTTTTCACGATTTTTTTCTGGAAAAGGATTTCATTTGGGCAAAACGAAAAGTATTAGGCAGTGTAGTGGCATCTTTTAGCTTTAGATTGGCATTTTTTATTTTAAAAAATATTCATTAACATTGCTCCTGTAGGAAGTCTCCTGGAGGTCCCCGAAAAAAAAGTGTCCGGCGGTGAGCAAAGTATCTCCGGTTTGGATTATCTAAAATGAAAAAAAAAAAAACAAAAAGATTCATTTAGGGGATAGATGAATCCAGGTATCGATCGAAGGAATCGTCGAAATTTTAATTTTTGACAAAATGGTGGCTCCTGAAAGAAACAATTTCGATTTTCGACCAAATTTTTTTCGTTAAATCGTTGAAAAAAAATATAAATAATTATCGGAAATCTTATTCCTTCGATCAATACCTGTAGAATATATTTGACGAGGTTGTGTTAAAATCGCAAACCGATCGGTTGAGCCGTTTTTGAGAAATCGTGCTTACCTACTTTGAAAACACCGTTTTGAGAAAAACGTGTTGAAGTTTCAACAGTCAACTTTGCAGCGCTCCGAGCGTCTTTACAAATATGTGTGTATTTCCGAGAATATACGCTGGATCGATTTGAAATTTTCAGGGAATATACTCACATATGTGTAAATTCCGAAAAAGCAATAAAAAAATCGATCTTTTGAAATTTCTAACTGCGTATAACCCGTTAAGAGGTTATATACAGTCGGAAGGCCCAAAAAGATCGTTTTTTCGAGAATTTTTCTTGAGAAGACCTCTAAATCTATTAACGTAAACATTTGTACACATATTATGGTAACTTTTAACTGTATTTTAAAATTTTTTATTTGTAAAAATAATGATTTTACAAATAAATGCTCCGGGAGCACCTCTAAAAAAGGCGTCTGGCGGTGAGCACGATATCTCTGGACTGGATCATCTAAGATGAAAAGACCGAAAATATTTAGTTAATATAATGGATTATCTTGTAATTGATCGAAGGAATAAGCAAAATAATAATTTTTGACAAACTGGCAGCTTCACAAAGACAAATCGTTTTTTGACAAAAATGTAGGCCTTAAATTGTTTATAAAATGAAAAATATTTATCGGTGAGAAAAATCCTTCGATTAATTACTAAAAAATATACTTGAAAAGATTGTGTTCAAATTTCCGAGAAATCTTGCTCACCGACTTTAAAAACACAGTTTCGAGAAAAACGCCTTTAAAGTTTCAATAGCACTTTCGAACGCTCTGACACGTAATTACAAATGTGCGTGTAACTTTAAGAATATTCACCGAATTGACAAGAAATGTTCTGTGTGTGTACTTAAATATATGTACATTACAAAAATAAAATAAAATAAAAATTGATTTTTCTAAAATTTTAACTGCATATAACCCCTTAATGGGTGACATACCCCGGCCGAGCAGATCAGCGTTTTTTTGAGATTTTTTTTTCGAACAGTCATTTGTAAAGAATGTGGAAAAATATCCATCACATTCATTAGAATTTTGATTAAACTACTTTAAGGTAGAACGAGCGCGCGCTCTTGATTTCTATAGATTTTGTTAAAATTTTAACCAGACATTGTTCATATCATTATGCACGTTTGAGTGAAATTTCAGAACAGTGGACTATTTAGATTGGGAGATAATGGGTTTTAAAATTGCAACTTTTAACACTGCGGGGTCAGCACTGAAATTTAGACAAAATAATTTTCCGTACAAAATATTTGTCCCCTATAATAAGAAGACATATGGCAACACCGCATCGTGCCACGTATCCAATGACGTAAGTTTGCGCGGCATATTTAAAATAATACTGCAACACGAATTTTTATTTGGAAGTAATTTTTAATCGAACAAAGTTTTTGATTAGTTATGAATCAACCAACACTTTTATTCGTCAATGAAGATAACATAAACAATATAAAATATTAATATTTATAACGCAAATATTGTTTTTGATGATAAAAGTTTTTAACTTTAGGAACACGATAATTATTAATTTTTTCTCGAAATATCGAGTACGTATCGAAATAACGTTTTTAGCAAAACTGAATAGTAAAGGCAATCCAAACTTTTTTCACTCTTTCCCTAACTAGTTTGCTGTCTAAACTTAATTTGTTTTCAAAATTTATAAACATAATAGAATGGTACGACGAATTATGTGACCTGATTTTCGGTCAATGCTGCCTCTGCAGTGTTAAAAGTTGGAATTTTAAAACCCATTATCAATTTATATAGTCGACTCGTTTGAAATTTCACTCAGACATGCATAATAATATGAATAATGTCTGGTTAAAATTTGAACAAAATCTATATAAATCAATAAAGCACGCTCGTTCTATCTTAAATAAAATGTAATCAAAATAAAATGTTAAATAAAGTGTAAAAATACACTTTATTTAACAGCAGGTTATTCATGTCTCCTTTAAAATTGATCCCTAAATCGAAATTAATTTAACGATAAATCATTCAGCCTCTGTGGACCCCACAGATCATTCAGACCCCATGGTCTGCATGATAACTGCTCCATTAGCTGATGGATCTGAAGGGCCCAAGAAGATTCTTGTGCAGTAATGTTATGATTGTAGTCTGTCGGGCAGAATTTTTAATTGAACACATAAAAATAAACACATTATCACTGTTTGAGTCAACATTTATTTTCGTTTTAAACTTCGCACTTTGAATTTATAGAAAAATGTTCTAACTGGAAAACGAAAGAAAAAAAAATGGCTCGACAGGCTACAGGAATCTATTTACAAATATCAGAAAGAAATCTGCATTAAGAAATTTGCAATACTTTCCGACTGGCTTGGGTCAGACCCTTCGCGCGCGGCCACCCTCGCCCCCATAATTCCACCCCTAATTGAAATTTCGAAATAATTTTTCCCCAAGACGTTGAAAACTACACAGAATAATAATCAACAATAAAAAAATCAAATTCCGAAATAATATTTCCTCAAAGCCGTTCAATATCACACGAAATAATAATCAACGAAAAAAAAATCAAATTTCGAAATAATCGTTTCTAAAAGACGCCCAAAACTACACGGAATAATAATCAACGATAGAAAAATGAAATTTCCAAATTAGCTTTTCTGAAAGACGCCGGAAATTCCTAAGAATAATGATCGACAATAAAAAAAATCGAATATTGAAATAATTTATTCTCAAAGACGCCCTAAATCTACCGAAAATAATAATCAACAATTAAAAAATATATATTTTTCAATGGTCAAGTAACCCCTTGACCACGTGTTAGGGTCGACGGGAGTCATTGTGCGCTAGAATTTCGCGGAGAGCGGCGACAGCGAAAAAAGCAAAAAAAACGCAGGAACGACAACACGGTTCGCCGCAGTTTCCTGTTAACGGCTCTCGTGTCTGACCCGCACGGGACTTTACTACTAGCGCTTGGAAAATCGCCTACTCGCAATCCCGGCGTGCACGACTAAGCCGCCGCTGAAGCTTTACCAGGCGCTTTAACCGTACCTCGGGTGACACTTGACAGCTGTCAACTGCCCACTTGACAATCGACAATTTTGCCTACGACTCACTCGAATGTTGCGCCTTTTCGAACACTGCGGCAGCCCAAAAATAACTATTTCCAACAACTACTAACTCCAACTAAAGTACATACGCGTTGGGAATATTAAGGGGGCCGAGAGAATTTCGAGGGATCGCGCCGGCGCTTCGATTCGACGTGGAATGCCCCAGAAATATATATATACGTAACAAAGGTGTGTATGATACGACAACGAGCATTGGGTAGGTCCGTTCGTATGTTCTCGTGCTCCTTCCCTCGTTCTTTCGGAGGGGCGCGGGAGGGTTTATATCGATCGGAATTCCGAAATTCCAGCGTTAGCGTCGAGTACTCGCGCTCTTGCTCTTACCATCGAGCGACTTCCTCTCGCCCTCTCTCTCTCTCTCTCTCTCTTGGAGCTGAGCAAGCGTCAGTCAATGACGTCATCTTGTATGGGATGAGATTGCTCCTTCTACGAACTCTTCTCTGGACAGTTACTACTTCAGAAAGCCCTATGTACTTTCCGCTATGCTCTTACCTATCTTTCCATATATGTGTCTATATCTGCTAGTACTGCACAAGCACAATTCAATGTTCATCATTGCTGTCGATACTTAAATTCGCCTGCTGACTTTTGTATACTGCGGGAGAAAATTGTGAATGGAAATCCTTCATAAACAAATTATTGTCATTGGTATTAATTTTTATATTATTATTTTTACTGTGTATTATCGTCATCATGATGATTATTATTGTTATTATTGTGTATCGTCATCATCATCATCATCATCATCATCATCATTATCATCATCATCATCAGCAGCAGCAGCAGCACCAGCAGCAGTACCAGCAGCGTCTTCATCATCATTATCATCATCATCATCATCGTCAGTATCATCATCATCATAATCATCAGTATCATCATCATTATAATAATAATAATAACTGTTATTATGATTAATATTATCGCCATTTTTATTAATGTTACTATAATTATGAGGTATTGTTTCCAACATGGAACATCACTTAAGAGTCCGTAATCTCTTTTGTTAAAACTTATATATGTGATAAAGCATTAAAAACTATTAGACACGTATTTTTTTATCGGCGGAAAAACGGTTTTAATAGGGGAAACCACCCTTTCAAAGAAAGGCGTGTCACCCCAGACGTGTCGAGGGGTGGTTTCGCAGTATCACCCACAAGCAGTCTACCGATCTGAATGAAACAAAAACCAAAATTCTTCTAATGTAAAGCGATGAAAGATCCACTATAGAAGTATTTGAGAAAAAAAAATAAGGGGGACACGCGTTCCTTTGAGGGGTGGTTTCCACCCTGAAAGTTTTTCCGTTGATAAAAAAACGTGTCCAATACTTTTCAACGCTTCATCATATATATGAGTTTCAACAAAAGCGAAGGCGGATACTTAAGTGATGTTCCTTGTAAGTCTTGTATCTCAGAATTTATATTATTATTTTCTTAATTGCTATCATTATTCACTGTTTACAAGTCTCGACATTTTATTATTATTATAAACGTTATGACCACCTAAAAGTGCAGGTGACATTTCGAATTGTTCATTTTGAACCGAAAATCCCGGTTATCAAATAACAAAATCAAAATATCGTTCAAACTAGAGCAATCGAGTGGAGCGCAAATAATAAATCAGTTAATTGTTCTATATGATTCGTCAGGGAAAAATGTTGTCTCCGACTAGCCGAAAATACAAATGTTGCCAACTGGAAGACAAATCAGGCCTGCATGCATATTTTTTTTATACACCAAGATGACTGATGCTTTCGAAACGAGCTTTCGTTCGAGGACGTGCAGAAAAAAGGAAGACACGCGAGTGCTGGATACACGAACGTGAAGATGCGACGTGGGTCGCACGCTCGTAACTCGCAAGCTCATACTTCGCAAGCTCGTGCCCCGGTTGAACGTAGAGTGTCCGAGGGAAAGAGAGAGAGAGAGAGAGAGAGAGAGAGAGAGAGAGAGAGATTTTTGAGCGTCGAGCGTCGACAAAAGCGGTGTCATCATTCCCGACGCGCTTTCGCAAGCTCGCATGGAAATACGACGTGGACGCTCGTCGTCAGTGTACTTTGTACGTAATGCCGGCCGGCGACGCCTCGATGGCCACGTACATGAATATATATGTGTGTATATATGTTCGACTTTATATATATATATACCCACGGAGTGAGCGCGGTCGGAAGAGGAGAACTCGAAGCTCGCAAGCTCGTGCGGTAACGAAAAAGCGCCATAGCAGTCGGTCGGAATCGCTAGTGTAGTATATACATATATATGCATACATACCCACACACACACACACACACACACACACACACACACACACACACACACACACACACACACATATATATATATATATATATATATATATACATATATATATATATGGAGTATTCCAGCTCAACTCAGACAACTATTTCCCTCACCTTCGTCGATTCTAGATTTCCATAGTGGAAAACCTCGCCTCTGATGACAGAAAAAACATCACTTTTTTCAAATTTATTCCCCATCCTTTGCCCTTCTGCGGCTGCCATAAATCGAAAATTTGACTTGGGCAGTTTTAAAAAACCTGAAATAATTTCAACACCTTTTAGACCCGTTTTGTGCATTTTTCATCAAAGCTCGACTTGTGCTCTCAATATTTAGTATCTTTTTCGGTGAAATTTCGATCTTGGGGATGAATATTCGACAGTTTGGAAGCCAGAAGAGTACTTTTTCGGTCCTGCGAGAAAAAAAACTTCGAATATATGGTTTTAGATTAAATTGAATGCATCTCCAAAATTGAAATTCAACAAAAAAAATTGATATTGAAAGCACGAGGTGAGCTTGACACACATACACACACACACACACACACACACACACACACACACACACACACACACACACACACACACACATTTTTATATATATATATATATATATATATATATATATATATATATATATATACATGCGTGAGTACTGGGTAGGATTAAAGGGTTCGAGAAAGGAACGCACGAGGTAGCCACGTAACCCTCGACGCACGCCCTCTCAACGCAAATACACACCTATGAAGACAATTTTGCCCCGAACGTGTACGTGGTTCTTATACGGTTTGGGCGTATTTATGGGGCCAGGAGCGGGAAGAGGAGAGCGTGAGAGGAGGACGGGGATGGTCGGATGTGCGCGAGGCCAAACACCGGGAAACTAGCCGGAAGTTGTTTGTAAAATTGGAAAATTGCTGCCACGTCACTACTTTGTAAAGCTCGCCGAGATTTCCTCCGGAGGAAGTCAGTTTTTTGGAGGGTGGTTTCCTGGTGGAAAGCTCCGCGAGGCGGAGAAAGGAATTGACAGCGCCCGTTGTTGAAAAAATATTGAAAAAAGGCAGCGATTGAAAGGAATTTTTGGAACGGGAAGAAAACGGTGTGAATATTTATAATTTGAGATTTTTTCCTTGAACATCAATCGTTGATAGTCTGGGTGAATAAAATCCCCTGATATCGAGGAATTTGAAAAAGGTGCAGGATGTACTGAGTTATTATTTTATTAATAATTAGTTACTATATTAAGATTACTCTACTTTTTTAAAAGACGAACATTTTCAAAATGTAAATTACAAATTCTAACATTTTTCATTCCAATTTTGCAAATAAAAAAATGCCAAGAAAACGCAAATTTTTTAAGACGAACATTTTCAAAATGCAAATTGCAAACTCAAACATTTTTCATTCCAATTTTTCAAAATGCAAATTGCAAACTCAAACATTTTTCATTCCAATTTTTCAATTTAAAAAAATGCCAAGAAAATGCAAATTTTTCAAAATCCAGACGAATATTTTTCAAAATACAAACTGCCAGCTCGATTGGCTGCAGCCAAATTCGATACCAAGCAGCCATCGACGATGCTCCAGTTGTGAAAAATAATCAGCTCGGTATTTCCAAATTTGAGAAAATTGTAGCGTTTGCTAGTTGTTGCTTCTTCGACGAGTCAGCAAAAATGAAATAATCTGAACAGACTCTCCGGGACGTTTGGGCAAAACGGGGTCACTAAGGAGCTAAGGGTTGACGGGCGAAAAAACGGGTGCTAAAAATGTGTTACGCTGGTTCTTTTTCCTGCCAATTGATGACGTCGTTATCCTACGGCCGGAAATACACCGCTGGATGGCTGTTACGAATAATTGGACCGTTTAGTCGCAATCGAGAAGTAATGTTTCGTCTCGTGCCCATACAAAAGCAGTGAGGGAATCGGGTTGTCCATTTTTCTTACAGAAAGCACGGGGATATCGTCAATGTCGGAGCTGATGTATCAAGTCAAGTATCTTTGACAATGTTTTTATTGGGAAATACTTATAAACGACGGGGATACAGTAAATTGCACAGACCGCTGCGCAAAAAAGGTCCTTCGCGGTGACCACTCCTGCTCGGGAACAAATCATCTGAAATCAAAAAACCAAATGAATTTAGTTTTTGTACCGTCTTATCTAGTCTCCAATCTAAGGATTCGATAAAATAATGATTTTTGAAAAATTGGTCGCCGATCGAGTGATCGTCGAAATTTCGGTAAAAAAAACACTTTATTTTCCTTGGTATAAAAATGTATGCATTGAAAAAAAACCTTCGATTAAGGAGCTATACGAGTGTGAACGCTGAAAATGTTCCGGAATTTTTTAAAAGAAAAGTACCCAATTAAATGTTTCGGAAAATTAAGAATATATTTAGCTATATTTTACCTGTATTACATAATTTTTATTGGAAAAATATTGAGATCCAAGCGACTTATGCGCTGCCTTCGGAGGCGTAAAAAAAAGTTCCTCCACTGCTGCCATGATTCCGGCCGATTGAGTAGCTGAAACCGAAAAAGGAAAAAAATGCCGTTAAACTGGAAGGTATTTCCTGTACAATGACGTAGGATTTTTAAAAAATATCAGAATCTAACAAAATGGCGTAGTTATGAAAAAAAGTCTGTTTTCTTGCCTATAAAATGGTCGTTTTTTTCATTGCCGAATCGTCAATTTTCATCCAATCAAAATTTCCTACGTCGTTGTAGAGTGAATATATTCAAGAGTACTCAGTTCAATTTTTAGGTCAATCGGATAATTGCTCTTTGAATTACAATGCCAGCAAATTTGAAAAATCTCATTTCGAGAAAAACGCGTTTAAAGACTGAAATATCGATTTTTGCAAGATAAAATTATATTAATATAAATGATAATGATATTTTTGAACGTATAAACTGTCGAAAAAGGCAAAAAAAACATCGATTTTTTAAAAGTGTCACACTGGTATAGCCCCTCAAGGACTGCCTTTTGATATACAAAAAATGTGTGCGATATTTGGGTCAGATCGGTTTAGTTGTTTTTGAAATATTTTGGTCACCGATTCTGAAAAAGTCATTGCGAGAAAAACGCGTTTAAAGTTTTTACCTGTAACGGTAAAGCAATAAGCGGACCTACCTGTAACCGCTCATAACTCCCCCAATTTTCAACGGACCATCTTGGAATTTTCAGAGAATATTTTTCAAAGGTTATATTATAAGAATGTGTCGAAAACGAAAACTCGATTTTTTCAAAAATTCCAACAAGGTGTAACCCCTTAAAATGAGCCGGATCACATCCGATTGGGTCTTAGAGTCGTCATTGAAAGGGGGTAAGAAAGTTTCCGTTTCCTGGAGAACAGAAGGAAGATTATATTAATTAGATGACCTCTTTCGAAAGCTTTCTTCCTTTCAGTTCGTTATAGCGGATCAGCGGGCTCGATTGTTGGTACGATGAAAACTCATAGGGAACAATGCCGACCGAGCTCTGCCCTAGGTATTGTCGGAATACGTTGGCCTCTCTTCCTGACTCCCTCTCTCTCTCTCTCTCTCTCTCTCTCTCCGGAAGTATTACATGCTCTCATGCCTGGGCCAAGCGATAAAGTTCCGATCAATGGACACACTTCGTTCTTCCCCCATTTACCAATCTCCAGCTCGCAAAATCCTCACAAAACTGGCCCAACGATAATTATTCACTATCTTGGCCTTCTCGAGATAATCATATGTTGGCGCTGTGGAGATTTCCGGCTGCCGGTCTCCCCAGTTGGTTCCGGCTAACGACGAGCACGGTAATGACGAAGGCCCGACCTACTCGCCATCTGAACTTCTTGAATGATCATTATCCGTTACGTGTTCATTCGAGCTGATTGAAGAAACAAGATAGAATCCGATACCAGGTGTTGGAACGACGGGGAAGCTCCCTAAATTCGTCGTCTCAATGTAGGGGTCATGCTATCATACCGTTTCAAACCCAAATAAACCACAACTCAATTAGGAAGTTCCTACTTGGATTGCTTGGGTTTGTTTGGTTAAAAAGTCACTGCGCGTCACTATGTATTGGGCATCACAAATAAGATCATGTTACCTGGCAAGGGCACTCACACATTGGCATTGAGAAACTCGATCGTTGAATGGACATTCTCTTTTACAGCCCTTACAGAATCCTTGCAATCTTGGTAAAATCAAATAGAAATGTAAAGACGTTTTACGGAGACGTGATACGTGTCTCCATCAAAAGTATCATCTATCTATCTACCCCGTCAAAAGTGATCCATGATAAAAAGTGATGCCGGTCCCCATCAAAGATATGATCCATACCAAAGACATGATACATGTCTCCATAAAGGCCACATATGTACGACCACATTCAATTGCAAGCTGCCAATCTGTCATATTCCCAACCGGTCTACAGCAAACCTGGAGTGAATATTGGACATTGCATAAAACAATTCGAGCTCGTGTATCCACAGTCTGTCGACCAATCATCAAATTGGCGAATGTGGTGAATTGACGTGTATATGGTTTCCCCAATAGCGTTTGGTTTCTAAGGCTTATTTGCGCGTGGCTGTCGAGGCCTTTCATCTTCGATCTCGAGTGTTACACCCCGTCAAAAGGACCAACGATTGACACACTCAGTAGCGTGGTAACGCGTCATTTCACACATAGGCGGATTTGTAGAGACGCGTGGCGTATATAGAAACAGCAGAGACATGCACACTCGTACATACGTGACAGTCGAGGGTGCAAGGTGAAAGCGACGACGACAACCCCGCGTCGTGTGGCGGCTCGGAGAGTTTTACGCAGAGAGAGAGAAACACGTCGTGGGTTGTGTCGGTCGCGTCGCCGGTGCTGACGTCACCCGGCAAGATGGCGCTGACGTGACGTCACATGGCAGCCACTTTGCCGCCCGCACCACCGGACGCGGGTGCGCGCGAGGGCTGACGCGTGTTGGTCGAAGGTAGAGAGAGAGAGGGCAGGGTGTAGCGATACTGTGGAATAGTTACGGTGAACTAACAAGGACGACTCTTTTTAGACGACCCACAACCTTATCGCATCAGCTATCTCCATGGGTGTAACTCTCTTGTTCTCTCTATTTATTGATCTTTATCAACTTCCCCGTAGTGTCGAGCGGTCGAACAGATTTTCCCTAGTCATCGTTGAGCAATCCTACGTTCAGGTTGATGGCAGATAAGCTGACGAATAACAGCCCAAAATGTTTGTTTGGGTTTGATAACAGAGCAGTTCCTCCTTGGTGTTGACAATCCAGCTGCTTCATCGAGAATTCTTCGATTTCGTCGGAACAGATAGTCAAAAAGCCAAAGTAGACCACAGGGTCGAAGACGTTCTCACGATTCTGGCCGCAGATTGGCTTCCTTCTGTCCAAATTGTTCATCAACGGTTGGTTGTCCAGTTGAGCTATCAGCGATCAATAAGCATTGGCTTCCATCCCTTTCTTTTTGTCGTACCCCTTTCTCCGCATTGCTGTAATCACCAGCGATCATTCAGGCAGAGCCGGTCACCCAGCGAGCATGAAAAAAAGGCACTTTCGCAAAAATCAGCCAACTCTCATCCTTCACTGATTCCGTAATCCCATACAGGGCTGAATCCACCCGGGGCAAGGAGAATAATCGACTCTTCATTGTTGGCTAATGAACCGGGCGTCCGGGTTCACCCGAGACCCACGATGTATTATAGAATCGATACTCCACCGAGTGAAGCCGAGAGGTCCCTCGCATTAGACCCTCCCCCGACCCCTATAGAGTTCACCGTCAAAGTTGTCGTGTTGATCACGAGGCGAAGTGGATGATGAATCTTAACGACGCAGAATCTTCGGCAACGGCGGCCGTTTATCGATAGGCAGAATCGAACGGTCATCGTCAACCTGCGCCACGGGTTGTCCATTTCGGCTGATGGAGAAGAAATCCTTCGTACACCGTTTGATGAAATTCCAGTTATTGATCGGAATCATCTGTTCGCATGGAGGATCCGGACGATAGATATTCCTTCAGGAAGTACACCTCGTCCATCCGATTGACCCTGGGCTTGTTTCAAGCCCCGGGCTTTCATCATCCGTGACTGGTGGACGGTGGAAAAACAACCGTAAAAAGGTCGCTCCAACCAAACGACGAGCATGACGACATGGCCGTTTGGCAACGACGACTGCGCCCACACGGCTTTACATCCATATGCAACACGCTCGCGAAGGAACAAAAACCCCGTTTGGCTCTCCACGCACATCCCATTCGCTCCTCTTTCAACATCCCCACGAATGCATACATCGGCGCCACATTGGCGTTGCGGGAGGTCGAAAAATTGGTCGACTTCTTGCGTCAGGGAGTCGAACAAAAAAAGAGAAGCGTTGGATCCTCTCGCGTCGCTGAGCTTTTTCATCGAGCATGACCCACGCGCAGATGTTCCATTGAGTCATTCTTGATTCCGGAGCGAATCATCAAGCCAAACGCAGATTCAACAATGGCGTGATACAATGCCGCGGTAGGAAATTAGATTGTAGTAGATTATCCGTACGTTGCGGTTTGTCATACGTACACGTTTCCCGTATCTCGTTGGACCTTGACCGATGTCGAGGGCGCGTACGAGTCTGCTCTCTCCCTTGCTCTCTCTCTTTCTCTCTCTCCCGACGATGAATTAATCACAGCCGGACGGAGTTGGCGGCAGCGGCGACGGCAGCCCGGTGATGGCTACGGGCCGGCTATTAATTACGCAAACGCGTATTCGAATATTCGTCGTTGGTTACCAACAGAGTCTTCATCCCGGAGAATTTCGAGCTGACCCGAGCTATTTACAATGAAGAGAACTGATCACTCCACCGTTCGTCCAATCACCGGATTTCGCGTTATCATTCCCCGATACAACGAGTAGACGAGTAACTCGACGATCATTCGACTTCGTACAAGTCACATTTGATTCGTCGACTCTATCAACGGAAATAGATACATAAAAAACGGACGTCAAGGCCGTCGTGCCTCAAGTCTGCGATCTTGTCACGCCTGTAGCGAACAAGGCCAACGATGGCCGGCAGGCGGAGAACATTGAATTTGCAAACTTTCGCCACTGAGCCAATGATAGAAGGTGGATGTCAAATTGTAGGCTTGTAACCACTCGTTGCCTCGGTGCTCCTTCATTGAAATCCAGTCATCAGGATCTCTTGACTCTGCTCGCCTGCATATATGGGGCTTGATAGTCCGTTATCATACTCGTCTTTTTGTCTCTTAATGCCAGGTGTCCCACTGATCAAACGATGCATCAACTTCTTTGGCACAAACATCCCCAACTGCTCCTTCGTGATTCTTCTCATCAAAACTTTGGCCATTGCTAGAAAGAGCTCCCTCGAATCCGGTGCACTCCCTGGCGCCTGATGTGACTCGGAATCAAATAAGTGCCGAGTGTTTCGCTGGAACGACAAGCCATCGGGATTGCGCGAATTACCGCCTTTAATTAGAGTTCCCGAAGCAGCCACTGGCTTTTGCACTCCTCGGTGACGCCACCCAATATCCTCGCGCCCCGGCAACCCTAGAAAACTTGCCAAGTTATGACTCGGCAGGCTTTAACCGACGAAGCGGACAATTTTCCCGAGTACCCGACAATACTGTGGACTCGCAAGATCCGCTATCCCGTATCACTGTGTAGTCGCGAGTTAGTTAACCCGGCTTTCCGTTGAACCGCCGGTCTCCGGGGGTGCACCAACGGAAGTGCGCGCGGAGCTGAGGGGGTAAAAACTCGCGAGAACGTGTCTGCCCTCGCGTCTCGACAGGCTCGAGGAGCAAATTAGCTTCTCGTGTAACGTGTGGCCGTGTCGTATTTATGCGGGAATGCGAGAAGAGTCTGGGCCGCGAAGGAAAGGGCTACAGGGCTCGCGAGGAAAAATCGAAAGAGGGCAGACCAAAGTGGGACCAGTGGGGGTTGAGAGAGAGAGAGGGCTTGAAGGAACTTGGGATCCGCGAGAAACCGCGGATTATATTCGTATCCTTTGAGAATTAAGGGAGACTACAGGAGCACTGCGCTAGAGACACGGCTGACGTGACGTCTTTCTCACCACTTCCAGCAAGGCAAGCTCCGGTTGAGGGGTTATGTCTAGTTGTGAAAGTCGAAAAATCACTTTTAATCAAAACCGATATATTCTTATGGTATATTATCTTGTAAAGGTTCCCTTCGATTGATCATAGGATAAACTAATATACCAACAAGGAAAGGTTGCGAGGTCGATCTCTCCGATTTCGATGAAATTTGGCATGCTTGTAGAATGGGTAAAAATAGGCGACACGTATTTTTTTATATCTGCGGAACCTGATTTTTGAGGGATGAAACGCACCCTCGAAAATAGGGGTGTTTTTCGTTTTTGGTCGATAACGTTATCGTTCTCATCTCCAATGGTTGCGAAATATTCTTACGGTATATTATCTTATAAATGTTCCCTTCGATTGATCATAGGATCAACTTAATATGCCAACAAGGAAAGGTTGCGAGGTCGATCTCTCCGATTTCGATGAAATTTGGCATGCTTGTAGAATAGGTAAAAATAGACGACACGTATTTTTGTAATCTGCGGAACCCGATTTTTAAGGGATGAAATGCACTCTTAAATATGCCGATGTTTCTGGTTTTTGGTCGATAACGTTTTAACAGTACGAGATATGAAAAAAATTCCAATTGCAACAATGCTTATTTTTTTCGTGTACTACACATTGGAGGTGAGAACGATAACGTTATCGATCCGAAACGAAAAACACTCCTGTTTTCGAGGGTGCATTTCACCCCTTGAATATCAGGTTCCGCAGATATAAAAAAATACGTGTCGCCTATTTTTACCCATTCTACAAGCATGCCAAATTTCATCGAAATCGGAGAGATCGACCTGGCAAACTTTCCCTGTAAGAAAATCTGTTTGGTTTTTTTATATTAAATAACCTGGTCCAGAAGGGCATTGCTCACCGAAAATGACGTTTTCGACAGGTGCTTCCCGGACATTCACTGTAAATCGATTATAATTCCATATTTTGACACAAAAAAATTACAGAGTGTTCTTCAGATGATACTTTTTCGTATACATACTTTTTGGAGAAATTAATTATGAAGATTTTCTATTTAAAAAATCCCATAAATGAGCTATTTTCGAAGTGTTACAACTAGGCATGACCCGTTGAACCGCCAACGGGCGTTGAAGAGTTTATAAAGAAATGAATTCACGGAATTATGCAGAGAATCAGGTGTCCCGTGATTAAGGGGTCTCCTCACTTTAGACGCTAAAAGGGGATATTTTCATGAATTTTTTAGATACATTTATATTATAACATCGATATAAAAGTTGTTACATTTAATGAATACACTTTCGAAATACATTCATAATTTATTTGATTTATTTAAGTCACTATTTATAGACGAAAATGGTAGTTTAAAAAATGTCCTAAAAAATTGTAGGTTTGCGCTGTTGATGCAATTTCGGAGCTGGATCATCCGAAACAAAAAAATCAAACGGTTTTAGATTCAGTATGTTAATGGCTATAGCGCATGTAATACGATTTTTCATATGTGCCACAAAAACTAAAAGGCGGACGTTTTCGAAAAAAACGTGTTTTTTCACCGTTTTTGGCAAAAAAGTAAATATAAAAATTTTAAAAATCCTTGATATACGCTATAGCTATAATTGTAAAGAATATGTGGTTAAAATTTCATAAGGATCGGTTCAGTAGTTTCGAAGATTTTATTAACAAGCCACTGAAAAACGTTTTTTCGAGAAAAACGCATTTAAAGTGTGTTTTGGTTGCATAAATACATGACATTTTTTAAAAATGTATTTCGAAAGTGTATTTATTAAGTGTAACAACTTTCATATCAATACCTATGATATAAACCTATCAAAAAAATGCATGAACATAGCCTTGTTTTTAGCGTCTAAAGTGAGAAGACCCCTTAATATCTGCTGTTGAATACTGGTCAGCGATGGCGGCTTCGGACCTTATTATAACAATCCCCGACGATTTCCCAGGGACTTTTGTTCGAGTCTAGCGTGAATCGAGTTAAAGCAGAGGCGAGCGCGGCTCTGAAACGTCGCAACAAAAGCGCACTGAGTTTTCCCGCGTATTACGGAAAGTTTAATTGGATTCGGCGCTCGGATAGAGTGATGCTGGTAACGTTTTAACGACGGACTGACCGCACTACGAGGTCAGAAATCGGGAAATTAAACGAGAGAACAATGCCTAAAAGTGTGAGGCACGTATGGAGCCTCTTTCTCCCCCCTCCGACCGCGTTTACGGAATATACAGCTGAAAGAGAAATTTCCCTTGATGCTCGGGAAACGTCGAGAACGATATTTCGTGGACGAAACAGCTGGCACAAAAGTCTTGGAATATTTCAATGCCTTAAGCGTTTTGCGTGTGTGCAATTGCGATACTCCAGACTGGAACGACACAGTCACATGATTAAGGTTGCTATGGGGTTAAGTCAACATGTTACCACCGAGCTGATTTTTTTTCTGGACATTTATAATCTCTTTGCTGATTATCCGGTGTAGTTTGAATACGATCCACAGTACCGTTTTTTAGAAGAAACAAATCGGAAACTCGACGTATTTCGTGGGCTAATTACATTACGCTTATGGAAAACACCCGATCATTTTTCAGTACATTATTAATATCTGCTAAGTGAATATTACCACGGAGCTGAAAAAATAGGTACGGCTTGACTAATTATCGGACTAACCCTTGGTACCGGGAAAATGAGGATTCACAGTACCGTTATAAAATTATTGTTTTTGATAGCGAATTTAGGGCACTCCCCTCGTACTACAGCCCCGATGGCTAAACCCCATAACAACCGTAAACAAATAATTGAAGGCGAAGAGGCAACGATAAACTCGGTTGAAATTCGAAGAAAAAAAATGGCGGTTCCCGCACGATTTGTTTTAGAGAAACGACAAAAAAGGATTTTTCGCAGTAGAGCAACCCAGTGTGTTGTCAGACATTCGCTGGTCGCTTTAATTTCACTGGCAATCCTAATTCTTAGGGAGCTGCGGTTCTGACCGAAAGTTCATTGGATCCAGTATTGAAAAGGGGTATTCTTTCCGCTTGAAAAATAGGAGGAGAGGCAGGTTTTGAAAAATTAATCACGCGGAGAAAAATTAGGTGTAATTAAAAGAGAAATATGATCGGACGTCAGCCCGCTAACCGTTCAATCGATTCTCAGTTAAATGGGATTTAGTATACGTGCACGTAGGGCACTAACCCATTTGATTGATTTGAAAAACTACTTTTTATACCTTTTTGGCTTCCCTATGAATGAGAGTAATAAAGCCGAAATGAAACAAAGTTAATCAGAGTGAAAAATCAAAAAAACGTTCGTTACACGCGGGCTGCCTGAGACAGATGGAGCCAAAGCGCGGCTTTGGCGATCTCCGATGTTAAGCGGCGTCGACTTGGGCCAACACTCGGATGGGTGACCGCCCGGGCAGTGGCTTTCACGCTGACTACCGAGTAGGTCGCAAGTTTCACCGAGTTTCAAATCGTAAACACATCTGACATAGTCCTGCCAAGCTTGAGTTTTGTTTATGAAAACATATTGACATACAATGAACTTATTATTATTTGGACAATCAATTTTTTAAGAGACTGGCAACTAGGGCCATCTGAATGGAAAAACGAAAAATTCAGTTTTAGTATAGTAATAAAATTTTCGTATAACCTGGGGCTGCAGTTTGCATCGCTGAAATGCAACGAAAGTTCTTTTAGATTTTTTTCATCGCTTCATTTTTATTATTACGTAAGCATTTTTTGCAGATTTTGATTATCAATTTTTGAAGAAGGATCCTCGGAACTGTTTTTAATCATTTTCATAGCCTTAATGGGCCAAAAAATACGATGATACGGGAAAAAAATTCTCGTTGCATTCCAACAAAGTCCAATACCATTTGTAAGACCGAATAATTTTGTAATTTTGAAATTACCAAAATAGAAAGCTTTTGAAAAAATCGATTTTCGACCAAAAAATACAACTTTCATCATTTGTTATCAACAAATGGATAAAGATATGAAAAAATCATCCGGTCATGCAATAGAAAATATTATGAACCATGCTCTGTCCGAATTAGACGTCACGCAGACTTGTGGATTTTTGGATACGACTTACACCGTTTCATAAATCATAATTTTGAAAAAAAAACTCGAAAAGGGTAAATCGTTGCGGTTCGTCACAGCTCAGTGTGCGATCGGTCCACAAAAATCGTCATACCTCGCCGAGTTTTTGGAATTTTCACAAAATCTTTGTTACGAATTAAAATTGAGACTATAAGCTATAAAACTCCGCAACAAACAAAATCGTATTTAGAATTTTCGAGCTTACAAAAGCCCATACATGCTTGTAGAATGGGTGAAAATAGGCGACACGTATTTTTTACATCTGCGGAATCCGATTTTCAAGGGTTGAAACGCACCCTCAAAAATTGGGGGGTTTTTTGTTTTTCGTCGTTAACGTTTTAACGGTACGAGATATGGAAAAAATTCAAATTGCAACAATGTTTATATTTTCGTGCACTCATTGGAGATGAGAACGATAACGTTATCGACGAAAAACGAAAAACAAACACCATTATTTCACCCGTTAAAAATCGTGTTCCGCAGATATAAAAAAATACGTGTCGCCTATTTTTAACCATTCTACAAGCATGCCAAATTTCAGCAAAATCGGCGACACGGCTGACGTGATGTCTTTCTCACCACTTCCAGCAAGGCATGCTCCGGTTGAGGGGTTATGCCTAGTTGTAAAAGTCGAAACATCACGTTTTTATCAAAACCGATATATTTTTACGGTATATTATCTTATAAATGTTCCCTTCGATTGATCATAGGATAAACTGATATACTAACTAGGAAAGGTTGTGAGGTCGATCTCTCCGATTTCCATGAAATTTGCCATGCTTGTAGAATGGGTAAAAATAGGCGACACGTATTTTTTTACATCTGCGGAATCCAATTTTCAAGGGTTGAAACGCACCCTCGAAAATTGGGGTGTTTTTTGTTTTTCGTCGATATCGTTTTAACGGTCGAGATATAAAAAAAAAATCAAATTGGAACAATGTTTATTTTTTCGTGTACTATACATTGGAGATGAGAACGATAACATTATCGTCGAAAAACGAAAAACACCCCTATTTTCGAGGGTGCGTTTCACTCCTAAAAATCGGGTTCCGCAGATATAAAAAAATACGTGTCGCCTATTTTTAACCATTCTACAAACGTGCCAAATTTCATCAAAATCGGCGACACGGCTGACGTGATGTCTTTCTCACCACTTCCAGCAAGGCAAGCTCCGGTTGAGGGGAATGCCTAGTTGTGAAAGTCGAAAAACCACTTTTTTTCAAAACCGATATATTTTTACGCTATATTATTTTATAAATGTTCCCTTCGATTGATCATAGCATAAACTGATATACTAACTAGGAAAGGTTGCGAGGTCGATCTCTCCGATTTCGATGAAATTGGGCATGCTGGTAGAATGTGTAAAAATAGGCGACACGTATTTTTTTACATCTGCGGAATCCAATTTTAAAGGGTTGAAATGCACCCTTAAAAATAGGGGTGTTTTTCGTTTTTCGTCGTTAACGTTATAACGGTACGAGATATGAAAAAATTCAAATTGCAACAATGTTTATTTTTTCGTGTACTATACATTGGAGATGAGACCGATAACGTTATCGACGAAAAACACCCCTATTTCCGAGGGTGCGTTTCACCCCTTAAAAATCGGGTTCCGCGGATATAAAAAAATACGTGTCGCATATTTTGGCCCATTCTACAAGCATGCCAAATTTCATCGAAATCGGAGAGATCGACCTCGCAACATTTCCTCGTCAGTGTAATCGCCCAAATTTTAATATCCTTCAAAATGCAATGAAGGCAGTTAATTTTTATTCCGAAGTGCGATAGTTTTATTTCATCGGGAAGAGCAACCTCTCGCCGCGGCTCCGCGCGTTCAGTAAACTTTCTCGCAGCCGGGAAAGACTCGCGTGTCGACGAACACGGAAGGAAAATAGCCTAGCGGAGGAAATTTCTGGCCGCGCGTGCTTCGTTCAATCGATATGACAAAAAAAGCTCGTCTCGTCTGATGCACTCAATTACAGCGCACTGGTGCTTCTTAAGAACAAAGGGACGCTCGTCGGCGCGCATGGCAATTACCGAGCGTTTCATACCTCGTTCGAATAAACGGTTCACGGCCCTTCGGCCCTACGTATCCGTACGGATTGCGTCATCGATCACCTGATGACGTTCATTTTATTCCTAGCCTATTGATATGAAAAAAAAGATGATCAAAAAAATAATTTAAAAAATCATATTCAATACCAGCAGTTCCGAAACGGATCGGGACAATTTTTTCACAAGAAAGTCGTTCGCAAAAAAAGAATTCTCGCTTCACTCGAGTTCGAGGAGGTACCGAAGGCTTGCTGTCAAGTATTTTGACCGAGATCCATCCTTTTAACGAAAAATCACGCAGTGGATCGTAACCCTCCCTCTTTTAGACATTTCCACATTAACGAGAATATCCAACTGTTACTGGGGAGCTACTCGAATATTTATATCTCTCCTCCCCCCCCCCCCTATCTGCCTCCTAGGCAAACTTCGTTCCTCGCGCAAGTTCTACCTATCTTTCAAGCCTTTAAACGTCTACTCGAGACTCTCTCGTCGAGCTCGCGCTGCGTCGCTGCAAAATTTGTAATTCACAAAGGGGACCGTCTCCATGCGGCGAAAGCCTCCGCGCAGATTGGCCTTTGACAGCGACAATCAAGGCTGGAGCGATCGCGCGCGCCACGAAAAATGATTATAAATATATCTCCGATGCTACCCTCGATGAAGAGAAATTTAATTATTATTGCATACACACTACGGTGGCTCAAATTTTAGCTCTAATTTATTTATTTTTTCTCGCCGTCCAATTATATTATTTAAGGTAGTTCCTCTGCGAAAATCTCAACCAAAAGTTTACATACCATGTTCATGTTTAAAAGATGAATAATTGGTTTAATTAGTAATGAATAAAATTAAAAACTACGCAATATTAACTCGGTACTAGTAGATAATACGATGGATATCATTTATTGCCGTAAAATATATTTTGTATTGTGTTTTTGATCGACCATTGCCAGTAAACTTTTTGCCGGGACTGTCCAGGCTTTGCCCCAATTGTTTTTTTTCCAGGCTTTGCCAGGCTTTGCACCAAAATTGTGAAGGCTTCTCATGGTTATATCTTGAAAACTAGATGGTAAATCATTCTCATTTTTTTTCACATTATTCGTGATATCTTACTGTAGCTTATCCTCGTTTTTTATTAATTTCTTAATTTTAGTTTTGACGGTAGAATTAATGATGCTCTGTTTGCCCATCATAACGCATTTGTTGGGTGTAAACCAAGCCAACTTTAAGTGTAAATATCTCAGGTTTGGGGTGGTCAAACTTATTCAAATTGCACAGATGTTTGGATAATGTATTAAATAACGTATCTGTCAAATTTCAACCATTTCTTAATTCAACTCTTCTGTGGAGGTACTACCTTAAAGAAAAAAAATATTATCACGAAAGCTCCGAGCGGCCTAAAAATATTTAGAGGACGCTCAAGTCTCGCAAAAATTCAAATTTTCATTAAAAAATCAATTTTTTTCGTTCACTTCTCACCCCTGAATGTCACGCTTTATAATTTTTTAAATTTACCCCGCGAAAGCTCGAGCGGGTTAATCAAGATTTAGTGATCGCTCAAGAGCTACGAAATTTCCAATTTTCGCCATTTTTTTTACTCTTCTCACTCATAAATTTGACACTTTGTACAATTTTCAAAACAATCCGTTTTTCTTCGGGTTGGGGTTTTTTTAGGGTTCGTAAAAGACCTTCAAAAGTACATAGCAGAAAAAAACGGCGAAAATGTTCACATGTACTGTGCGTGTAGTGAGGTGGCCCAAATTTGAGCTCTATTTTTTTATATTTTTTCTCACCATCCAATTATCTTCTTTGCAGAAAAAAAATTGTCACAAAAGCTGCAAGCGGTCGAAAAATATTTAGACGTCAATCAATCCTCACAAAGATTCAAATTTTCATTAAAAAATCCATTTTTTTTTCGTTCACTTCTCACCCATGAATTTTAAGCTTTATCATTTTTAAATTAACCTCGCGAAAGCTCTAGCCGATCAATGAATATTTAGTTATCGCTCAATAGCTTCGAAATTTCCAATTTTCGCCAATTTTTTTTTTTTTTACTATTCTGACCCATAATTTTGGCGCTTTATAAAATTTTCAAAACAATCAATCGTTTTTCTTTAGAAGCAGATTTTTCATATTTACCTCACACTACTAACCCAAGAATTGTAATCTTTGTTCTCATAAAATACTTCTTTAAAGCTCTTGTCCGTAAACAAAATTATAGGTCCCCCGTTTTATCGGGTTATAAGTGTGAGGTAAATTAAAAAAATCCGTTTCTAAAGAAAAAAAAGAATTGTTTTGAAAATTTTACAACAAGTTAAATTTATGTGTGAGAAGAGAAAACAAATTCGCGACAATTGGAAATTTCGAAGCTCTTGAGCGACCACTAAACATTCAATGACCGGCTAGAGATTTCGGGAGCTTAATTAAAAAATTATAAAGCCTAAAATTCATGGGTGAGAAGTGAACGAAAAAAAAATCAAATTTTTAATGAAAATTCGAATTTTTGCGAAGCTTGAGCGACCGCTAAATATTTTTCGACGGCTCGCAGCCTTCGCGATTACTTTTTTCTTTTTTAAAGTAGATAACTGGACGGTGAGAAAAACGAAAAAAATCGAGCTCAAATTTGGGCTACCTTAATACACACACATGTGAACATTTTAGCCATTTTTTGCCCTCTGTACCTTCGAAGGGCTTTTACGAACCTTTTTGCTCCTCGGAGACCCCTCGGAGTGTTGCCCACATCCGATTGTTGCGTGGCCCCCTCTCGCGTCGGCACACGAGGGCACAGGGCAACTGCGGATAACGTCCGAAGTAAATGACTCACGGTTGGTTTTTCTTTGTCTGCTTCGCAGGTTGGCAGCAGCGCAAGAGGCGGCACAAAGGGATCCTGGATACGCGAGTCAGTACAGGAGAAGGCAGAGGTTGGCCGGACTGAGTGGTCTCGGTGACTGGGCTAGCTTTGGAGGGGAGGTAAGCAAGCTGAAGTCTCCTTATACGTTGCTTAGATTTGCTCAACCAATTGTGGCCACGATTTATTACACTATCAATGACGCAACGCTGCGAATTTCGAGTCGACGTGGAACGTTGTGATTTATCGCTGTCATAATCCATGACGAACGAGATACCGAAAATGACTTGCTTATTATATATAGAATTATTTATTCCATGCAACTAACGAGTACTCGGATTGATCAAATATTTTAGTGCCTCATTTTAATGTGTTAATCGACCAAATTTTTTTTTTTAATCTGTGTATACCGGGTGTCCCTCTTATCTCTGCCACCCGAAATAACTCGGTAATTATCGAAAAAAATGTTTCCGGCAAAATTTATACAGGGTTAAGGGGGCCATCAAATGCGACCAATTTTTTTTTCCCCCGGTGGAGGCGCTGACGCACAGTGAAGGTCACCTCCACTTTTTTAAATGGAATGGTCCATTTTTTTCAACCATCTTGCGCAGCACCTCAAGCCGCATAAAAAACATTAGGGGGTCAAAGTCGTTCAAGGTCATTCAAGGTCACCTATTAAAATTAAACACAAATCTCAATATCTCGGATGAGTACCAAATATTTAGTAGTGATCCGAGATATTTAGATTTGTATCATCGATATTGACCTTGAATGATCTTGAACGAGTTTGACCCCCTAATGTTCTTTATGCGGCTTGAGGTGCTCCACAAGATGGTTAAAAAATGTACCATTCCATTTAAAAAAGTGGACGTAACCTTCACTTCAGGGACACCCTGTATATAGAGGGTGTCCTGTTACGAATGGATAATCCTGCAACTGTCGATAAGATCAGATCATGTCCTACTATATGCTGGAATTTCAGTTTAGTAAAAGTCACACGGTTTTCGAGATTTTGGGCTTAATGTAATTTTTTTAAAGGAATCATCTGCTTTTGGTTTTTCGCATGCTATTTCTACAAATGCTATGAATTGACAATAAATATGCAACTTTTTAAAGTAATTGGCACGATATGCGTAGTACATTTTTTTACACAGCAGGCTATCAAAGTCAAATGTTCGAATTGGATTGTATGAAAATTCTGCATAAGATCTTTTTTCATAAAGTTTCCTTAACATTTAAGGTCAAGAAGAATACTTTTCTAGATAAAACAAATGACCAAGAGTGTTTTTTGTTTCAATCGGGTAAAAAAAAATATCATTTGTAGAAATGGCATGCGAAAAACCAAAAGCAGATGATTTTTATCTCGAAAACCCTGGGACGTTTCGTAAACTGAAATTCCAGCATATAGTACACTGAAGAAAAAACATTCGTTCATCCATCCAAAGTTCAGTTGGTTACGAAATTGTATCTTTTACTACGTCCAACTTGATTTTTAATTGGCATAACAAAACAGTGTAGTTGGGCAGTAACCAAAGATACATTTAAACTATCTGCTTATTTAGCATGTCTGAGCAACTGTTAAAACAACAAAATTTTGAGACAACAAAATGCATTTTGCACATTCAACAATTCTTTTTTCTCAGTGTAGGACATGATCTGACCTATCGACAGTTACGGGGTTATCCATTCATAACAGGACACCCGGTTTATGTCCATATATAGCGACAAAACAATCATTAGGGTGACAAAAATATTAAAATGAAGCTCTGAAATTATCGTTCTAAAATGCCAAAACTAATTCAGTGTTTTATTTTCTTAGTTCTAAAACCCTTTGACTCTTTAGTTTCTAAACTATCTTTTTTGATTAACTAATTAATTTTTTCTTTATTCTAATTTTAAAAAGCGATTAAAAAAAATTAATCTGATTTTATTTATTGTATTGTTCTTCTTAATTTTGGGTTTTCTCCTCTTAATTCTAAAACGCTTTGACAGTTTATTTAATTCGTGAATGGTAAAACTTATTCTAAATCACTAAAAAAACTAAGTATTTTAATATTTAGTTGATCCAAACGAATTTTTTTCTGCATAGAGAAAAAAATAATTTGGGACAACGAAATTTCTAAAGATTTAGTGTTTCAGTTATTAAGAACTAGTTTAAGTGTTTTAAAGCCGAAGAAACTGTTAAAGCGGTTTAGAATTAACAGACCAAATGAATTGAGAAATTCAGAAAGTGGCAAGAGAAATTCAGAAAAATCAGAGAAAAACAGACTAATATGAATTGACAAAATTCAGTAATAAAAAAAAATTCAAATGTTTTTACAAATAAAAATAAAACTAGAATTAATTATGAAACACCAGAATACTCCATTGATCTGAGTATTCGTTAGTTCGATGGAATGAATAATTCCTAAAATAACCTAATATTTCATTTTTTCAATAAAACATTTGTTGACATCCCCTGATGACAAATTTAGTCAGCCCAAGTCATTTTTTTCAATGTATATATATATATATATATATATATAGAAAAAGATTCATGGGTATATGCGTATACGCACATACAGGGTGTCCCAGAACTGAATGCGTTCTCCGAAACGGGGGGTTGGGGGTGAAAATCTGAGTCGATTGATATAAGCATGTGTGGGTCTCAGATCAACCCCTGAATTATTATTCATTTTTAAAGGCGGGCCAATCAGGTGCCCCAGCCTTTAAAAATTAATAATAATTCGGGGGTTTATCTGAGACCCACACATGCTTATATCAATCCACTCAGAATTTCACCCCCATCCCCCCATTTCAGAGAACGCATTCAGTTCTGGGACACCCTGTATATATATGCGTATAAGCATGTCTGCATGTAACTTTATCTTTTTCTTCCTCCAACCCTTTTGCACCAGCATCCCTTCGCGCAACGAATAACGACCCCGCGCGTTCTCCGTAGCCATAACTTTTCCAGCCCCGCGCCCGTCAATCCTCAACGAGAAGAAACTTTTTATTCTTTCCTCACAGTTTTGCTCGTTTCCTCATCTCTTACCACGCAAAAATTCATTTCGCGAAGTGAACTCTCCCCGTGGCCGACGAAATGTTATAATTTCCTCCCTTTTCGTCGAAGCACTTCATCCGCAAAATTAATAAATCAGTTGTACGAGCTTTTTCTCTTTTTTATTCACGATTTTCGCTAACAAATGAGGTGAGTTTCACAATGGACCGCTTTAGCTCTTACGGTGTGACCGTTCGATCGAAGGGTACGCATTGAACGTTGAGTTTGACGGCTCTGCGCAAGCTTGGCGCTCGGAAAATAAGTCGAGTTGGCATTTTGTTTCTGGCTAGAGTATTGGGATGACGAGGACGCAATTTTACACACAATTGATAAATGGTATTGGCAGGTTTGAGTTTTTTTTAAATTGGAAAATATTGATAAGCTATGTAGTTATTATTATTTAAATGAAGTGCCGCAGTTGCTGCATGGCCAACGGTGTAGATGGTTCTGCTGGAAAAAAAAATTGTTTTAGCATAATAATACAAGTTTCCTATGACTGGAGAGTTTTTTGATATTTTGAAAATAACGAAAATGACTAGCGGTTGAAAAAAAAGTTCGATTTTCGACCAAAGAACAAAAAAACTTTAATCATTTGTTATTAACAAATGGATAAACATACAAAAAAATTATCTAGTTATACAATGCAAAACGTTATAAATTGCGCGCTGTCCAAATTTGAAGTGAATCGGACTCGAAGATTTTGAGATACGACTTACACCGTTTCATACAAAAGTTTCGAAAAAAAAATGCGAAAAACGAGTATATCGAATCGGGGTGGTTCGCCGCAGCGCAAAAATCCAGAGATTGACAAGTTATGACATTTTTTGTGCAGCCTCACAAAAATCGTCATAACACCGTCAATTTTTGGAATTTAATAAAAATCTTTGCTGCAAATGAAAATTGAGAGCTTTTATACTTTTTTCTTTAATTTTAAACTTTTGCGGATCTCTTTACTTTGTTGGGCGTAAACGCAGACCGAGGTTTTAAGCCAAGTTAAAAGATTTGTTGTCCCTTATACATGCATATATGAATATAAGGGAAAAGGACATTCTGAAAGTGTTATAAAGGGTGGCTCAAAATGACCTGACATTTTAAATTGCACGCCATTTTTTTTTGTGGCGAACATAGAGCACTAATCTTTGACAACTTGCATCAGGAAGTATTGAGGTTTAGTCATGGAGAATTAAACGATCGAGTAACGTATATAAATTGTTATTTGCTGCATTGTTACTGCATAGTTATTGCAAACGAAGTTTCATGGTCGTGTTATCTCGCGCCGCGGCGATGCCAATTGGCCACCAAGATCGTGCGATTTGACGCCATTGGACTTTTCTGGAAGGAAAAGTGTATGCCAATGATTCACAGACCATTCCGGAGCTCAAGGAAGCAATTGGACGCACCATTAAGGGGGGATTGTCTTTTTTTTTCGCAAAATTTACCGCTTTTTGGGAATTTTTTTGTGAAGAAAGTATACAACGGAAAACTTGTGAAACTTGGCATATAGTTTTATTGATCTGTTTACTACATACAAAAAATTTTTTAAACAATTTCATCGAAAAATCCGCCTCCCGCCCCCCTCGACGCGCGATGGTCCTTTTTTGATGGTGTGCACGATTACAGCCTTCACGTTCATCCTGCAACAAAAACCCAAAAAGCATTTTACTTTAGACACATATAGCTATCGTTCGATGAAGGGAAAAAAATGGACGATTTGGTGACGTTTTGAACTTGAAGTATCGATTTTTGGAAAAAAATTGATCGATTTTTTGTTATAGATAAAAAACTATTAAACGTGTTGCTTTTTTGCTTCATCAAACGATAAAAGGATGTCAGCTAAGCATTCTGTCCAAATTTGAAGGCAATCGGTTGAATAGTTTTTGAGAAATCGTGCACACCATCAAAAAAGGACCATCGCGCGTCGAGGGGGGTGGGAGGCGGATTTTTTGATGAAATTGTTTAAAAAATTTTTTGTATGTAGTAAACAGATCAATAAAACTATATGCCAAGTTTCACAAGTTTTCCGTTGTATACTTTCTTCACAAAAAAATTCCCAAAAAGCGGTAAATTTTGCGAAAAAAAAAGACAATCCCTCTTAAGGAGAGGGTAGGGGTTTCAGCGTAAAAAAAACACTTTTTTGCGAATTTTTTTCATCTATATGGATAGAGTAAATTTATTGAAACCGTACATTGTTAAGTGTCATTTCAGGAACATTCCGTGAAATTTGTACGCGGAAATATCCACAAACAAGCCGGTAACAAAGCTTTTCCAAGAATTTGGAAAAACACGATTTGCGGTGTTCACTGTATCTCAGCTAGAAATTATCTGAAATCAAGTACCATTAAAATTTAGTCAAAGTATCATCAAATCCTTCTCCCAACGCTCTTTGATATTTTTTTTTCATTTCTAAATTTTTGGTGGTCATGTGAAGTGAAAAGTGCTATTTTTCACGAAAAATTCCGCCATTTTGGGGGTGGAAAACCTCCTCAATGTAAAAAAAATCTCAAACTAACCGTTGGGGGAAGGTATTGTATATGTAGAAAGTGTGTACCAAGTGTAAAATAAATCGGTCATGTAGTTTTCGAATGGCAGTGAACACGGACTTTGAAAAAATGGTTTCGAGAAAAACGCGACACCGGCTTGTTTGTGGATATTTTCGCGTACAAATTTCACGGAATGTTCTTGAAATGACAATTAACAATGTACAAAAGGTTTCAATAAATTTACTCTATCCATATAGATGAAAAAAATTTGCAAAAAAGTGTTTTTTTCACGCTGAAACCCCTATCCTCCCCTTAATGAAATCAGTCCGCAATTATGCGAAAATGTTATTGAAAATTTCGTCAAAACAGTGAATGTTTGCAAACAGGGACGAGGCGGCCATTTATCGGATATTGTGTTCCACACATAACCTCCATGTTTGTACCGTACATTAAAATAAAAACATTCGTACTTTTCAAATAAATAATAGGTTTTATTAATTAATTTAAATGTCAGGTCATTTTGAGACACCCTATATCTATGTGCAATATTGACCATCAGCTCAACTGTTTACCTCTTATGTTGATGCTAATTTCTCAAAAATAGCATTAATACAAGAGGTATTTTTTTTTTTGAAAAGTTTTTTATTTTTCAACACGTTCCATTTAGTTAGTTGTGTGAATACAGATGACTGTATTGGTGTTTGTCGATTGGATACACATTAAGCTGACATATATATGTATATTTTGCTTGAAATGTTTAAAAAGTCACGTCAAAGTGAACCCAAAGTGAAGTCACGTCAAAGTAAAAAATCAACCCCTTAAGGGGTCTTCTCACTTTAGACGTTGAAAAAGGCTATTTTCATGAATTTTTTTATAGGCTTATATTATAGATATTGATCTCAAAGCCGTTACACTTAATAAATACGCTTTCGAAATACGTTAAAAAAAAATTCTTTATTCAAGGTGGTTGGAGCGGTTCAGTTGAGTCAAATGACGATTTATTCATTTTTTTTTCCAATGAACCTCAAAAAAATGCATACGAGGTACAGATTTATTCTGTATATGCTATTTTTTTTTAATATATAATTAAAGGGCAAAATTATGAATTTTAATATTTTTATTATGTAAAGTAGAAAAACTTTTGTGTTACTACCAACTTGAAAAAGTATAACATTATCGATGATTATTATGAAAAAACTACGACAACGAATGTTTTATACAATTCACCATGAAATTTTGAGTAATTTATAATTATGCCTATTCATATTTACGTCGCGAGATTATTGGCCCATGGTTTACGATGGACAGGATGGGGATTTTTTTTATAAATGTTTACAAAGGTTCAGTTTGCGTTAATCCGTTGTTAAAAAAGGTTTATCTTGGTGCTAAATAACAAAAAAATTACATAACCTTTAGTGTGGAAGTCTTGCCCATCTAACCGCACGTTAAATTACATACATTAAACTAGTTTTTATATCTGGTGTTTGGTGGTGAAAAAAGTTGAAAAAATTCGTAAAGACCTAGTATAGTCTAAACAATAACGTGTATTTTTTAAATTAAATTTCACTTTGGATTGTGACTAACGCTCCAACCTCCTTAAGTCACTATTTACAGACGAAAATGGTAGTTAAAAAAATGTCCTAAAAAATTGTAGGACTGCGCTGTTGATAAAATCCCGAAGATGGATCATCCGAAACAAAAAAATCAAACGGCTTTAGATTCAGTATGTTAATGGCTATAGCGCATATCATACGATTTTTTATATATGTGTTTATATATGTGCAAAACAC
The DNA here is from genome assembly GCA_963210295.1 of Ophion ellenae. Lineage (NCBI taxonomy): Eukaryota > Metazoa > Arthropoda > Insecta > Hymenoptera > Ichneumonidae > Ophion > Ophion ellenae. The sequence continues at coordinate 35,745,369 of OY723393.1, forward strand.
GTGTTTTTTCACCGTTTTTTGCAAAAAAAAGTAAATACCAAAATTAAAAAAAATCCTTGATATGCGCTATAGTAGTTTCGAAGATTTTATCAACAAGCCGTCGAAAAACGTCGTTTCGAGAATAACGCATTTAAAGTTTGTTTGGGTTACATAAATACATAAAAACCTTTTTTTTTATGTATTCCGAAAGTGTATTTATTAAGTGTAACAACTTTTATGTCAATATCTATAATACAAACTTATCAAAGAAATTCATGAAAATAGCCTTGTTTAGCGTCTAAAGTGAGAAGACCCCTTAAAGATTTGCATCGACCTTCCCAACACCCTGTATATCTACACATATTAACGGAGACTTTGTCCTTGGAGTGCCATATTTCAGGTGTTTACATTTTATTTTTTTTAAAGGAAACGAGTAAAGCTTTTTGAGTGCGGTTTTTTTCTTGCTTTTATTCATGATATACAGAACGTTAAAAACATTTTTTTTGAAAAAAAAAACCAAAATGGCGGCCGTTGCAGCTCCGCGAAAACAGGTCCTCAAATCGCGCGAGGTAAACGGCTGACATCACTGCCCCCTCTTTGTTGATCTGAAACACAAATTCAAAGCATATTATCAATCTGTGACCCTTTGGTCATGGAATGACGGATGGGTTTTTCGTTTAGTACAAATTTCGGAAAATGGCGGCAATTTAAAAAAAATCGAATTTTCGCGTTTTTTTCGCATAAAAAGATAAATAATAACTGCAAAAATGTATCTATCGAAAAAACGATCCGTCATTCCGTGAAGACATATTTTCTGAGTATGCTCTCCAAATTTCAGGTCGATATGTTAATTACAGCGGTCAGGAGAATGTCAGCCATTTTTAAAAACGTGTTTTCGAGAAAAACGCGTTTACAGTTTTGTAATGTGTTTACACAAATGTGTTTATAATTACCGCTAATCGGCAATGCCTGGTCCATAGAGGCATCCCACCTCTTCTTCTAGCTGCTCATGTTGAGCCGCTAAAATCTCCCGCCGATTTCAAGGACAAAGTCTTCCTTAAAATGACAATTACGAAAACCGATATATTTTAATGTGTATTTTGGTTGAAATGTTGAAAAAGCAGGTACCTGGTCTGCTGGTAATGCCGCCAGGCCGGGATCAGGGTGGGGCGGCTGGGGGCGGGGGCAGCAAGGGCCCCTCGTCCCTCTTTATCCTTAGCCACGATAACTGCATACGCAAACACACCCGCTTCATAATCGAGTGGCCGCCCTTCGAGTACGCCGTCCTAATTACCATCATCGCAAATTGCGTTGTACTCGCCCTCGAGGAGCATCTGCCAAAGCACGACAAGACCATACTAGCCCAAAAGCTCGAGGCAACCGAGATATACTTTCTCGGTATATTTTGCGTCGAGGCGAGCCTCAAGATCCTTGCCCTCGGCTTCGTTCTCCATCGTGGCTCTTATCTTCGCAACATCTGGAACATCATGGATTTCTTCGTCGTGGTGACCGGGTGAGCGATTCCAAATTATTCTATCAACTACGGGTACTCTCCCTTCAAACGGTCTGCAATTTATATTTATTGTAGCCCACCGTTGACAATGCGAAATGAGAAGGTGAACTAACCTTGCGACCGGTGCGGGCCATTTTCGTGACCTATGCCGTTATCATATTTTCGATTATGTTAATTTATAAACCAGTTTGTACTTGAAAGTTACGATGGAAAGAATAATTGCTATAAATTCAGTACAGCATATAATAATTGCTATTTGTTATATATTATTAATATTATATATAATCAATAATAGATAATATAATGTAATATTAATAAATAATACTCAATTCAATATTATATATATATATATATATATATATATATATATATATATATATATATATATATATATATATATATATATATATATATATATATATATATATATATATATATATATATATATATATAATAAATTGCAACTTAGTATTATATATTAACTAAATAGCAATGATATTAACTATTCATTAATGGTCAAATTAATAACACAAAATAATATTCTATACAGTATTCGACAGTATGAAAAATAATTTTGCGTTATTAATATCATTATTGGTGAAAGATTTTCTACGTATTGTCATCCAATAATGATAATATGAAATAATAATCTAGAACGATTCTATTATTTAGAATATTATTTTATATCGTTAATATTATTATTATATGACTATTTGAAAAATAATTGCTATATGTTGGCATTTGATAACAATAACGATACCAATGAATATTATTATTATGATACAAGGCAATCTTTTATACAGTACAGTTCTATATGTCATCACTTTCAAATATAGATATTTGAAATTAAAAATCGAAAAAATGGTCGGTATGGTTTGGTATTCAATCATTATTATTCTTATAATAATAAGAATGATAATAATTAAAATAAATTAATATAATATCAATAATTTTATTTTATATATTAACTAAATAGCAATGATTTTAACTATTCATTAATAGTCAAATTAATAACACAAAATAATATTTTATACAGTATTCGACAGTATGAAAAATAATTTTGCGTTATTAATGTCATTATCGGTAAAAGATTTTCTACGTATTGTCATCCAATAATAATAATATGAAATAATAATCTAGAACGATTCTATTATTTAGAATATTATATTATATCGTTAATATTATTATTATGTGACTATTTGAAAAATAATTGCTATATGTTGCCATTCGATAACAATAACGATACCAATGAATATTATTATTATGATACAAGGCAATCTTTTATACAATACAGTTCTATATGTCATCACTTTCAAATATAGATATTTGAAATTAAAAATCGAAAAAATGGTCGGTATGGTTTGGTATTCAATCATTATTATTCTTATAATAATAAGAATGATAATAATTAAAATAAATTAATATAATATCAATCATTAATAACTATATTATATTAATATTAATAATTAATAACATTATTATATTATTAATAATGATAATAATGCACAACATTCAATTGTTTCGACTGAAAATGAATGGGACGATTGTGGCCCACACTGGCTCGCATCTAATTTAACATAAATATCTATCGTTTGTCCATCTTGATCCTTCAAGCTCTCCTCCCTCCTGCTGCAACATACCCACGAAATTACACTGGAAATTCCTTTCGAGAATGATAAAGTTTATTATAAATAAATTTCATAAATAATAATGAACAATTATATTTAGTGTTATCCGGAAAAAAAGTCTTCGTGCCACGAAATGCAAACGCGCCTTCTCGACATTATTGGCATTAAGCCATATCCACGAGTACATTACTTTTACATGTCAATTATAATTGACCGATATTTATTTATGCCAGTCTCTCCGTCACTGACACGTTTTTCTACACTTTTCTTCGACGGTTTTTGTTTTGACACTTCGAGAAAAAATAAGTTATAGTCTCTCGAGAAAGGAGAAATTCGTGAATTTGATCGTGACGGGGAGAAAAAAAGGATGCGAAGGATACGACAGCGAAATAAGGAAAAAGTTAGAAGGCAGTCGCGCTGATTAATGAAAGCGCGATTTCAAGCACAATGTGACAAAATTTTTAAACCCTCGCCACTGCCATCCAGTCTGGATTTTTTTTTGCCAAGTAGATGTTAAGATCGTGATCCCGCGCGAGCCGAAAGAGCTCGCGGTAGGCCACGGCGCCTCCTCGTGGGTAATACACGTATGGAACGTTCCACGCGAAATCGATCAATATCTCATCTCTTGGGCGACACGATTACTATTTCTTTGCCTTAAAAAAAATTGCTCCTTTCCACTGTTCAAATTGTTGTCTCCAAAATCGTTCCGGATTCTCACGGTAAATGATTTTTTTATCGAAACTTCCATTTTATTCAAATTTGGGTGACTACGCAAATTTAGAACTGCAAAATTTCGAAAAGAGAAAGATTTTTTTTTTTAATAGTAATCATTTTTCATCGTGGTCATCATAATTTTTATCATGTTGATGACAATTTCGATTTGTACTTTTGGCAAAAACTTTATCTCATAATTCTTATTATTTTACAAGTTTATGTAATCATTTTGGTCACTTTGTTAGTAACTTTGTTTTCATATTTTATTCATTTAAAAAACGACTTTAGCTGACAAATTGAGTAATTGTTGTGATAATATTATTCAAACATTAAAACCATTTCAATGACAATTCGATCTAATTTTTTTTCCATCTTCATCCAATATTTTTTATCAATTCTATTGATAATCATAATTACAAGGGCAATAGAATTCAATTTCTAAATCCTTAAAGTTTTGTTAATTTTTTTGCACCGTGAATTTAATTTCTTCACTTTTCTGAATTCTCGAAAATATGAACGACCCCCTGCATCAATTGTTTCTCCGTTAAAATCAATGGGCCCACGACTAGTGAACGAGTCATTGAAAAAACTATTTCCATTGACATCAAGAAACTTGAATTTAAATAAGAAAAAGCGATTGAAACAAAAATGTAATTGAAAAAAGACAAACGACGATTGAAAAAAGGGATAAACTTTTATTGGAAAAAAGAGAAATACATTTATTTAAAAAAAAGAAAAATGGATTTTAAAAAATTGAAAAAAAAATAATACATAAAAATCTTTAATTAAAGAAAAAATAAACTTTGATTTAAAAAAATCGAAACTTCGATTTCAAAAAAAGTGCAAAGAGATTCCGTTTAACTCGAATTTGCTTGGAACGAACCATATTACGAGCACACGAGCGTTTACCACCTAAGTACACGTAGACCTTAGGATTAAGGGCGAAATTCGCGACGAATGGTACTTCGTTGGGCGGATAGATTCTAGAGTGATCCTTGGAATTAGGTCGATGACCGTGTTCGCCGAAACAAATGTGGACGTCGACCTCCGTATGCTACGTTCCTTCAGGGTCCTCAGACCGCTAAAGCTGGTTTCCAAAATTCCAAGTGAGTCCAAGTCGCCTCTACGAGAAAGCACAGACGAGATTCTCTCGCTCTCAGTAAAAACGCAACAACAAAAAATAAGCAAACGAACTAGATAATACTTGTGATGAATAACGAGAGTCGGATTAACCCTAGGATTGTTTAGTTTTTGTGAATTATCAGTATTAGCCTCGCTTCCAATTACGCTGTTCGATCGTAACGTTAATTCGAATTACATAATAATAACAAGAGAGACAACTTTAGCCCGTTAGTCGAGTTGTTTTTATCCTGTGTGTGTGTGTGGAGTAATCAAAGTACAAAACCAGCCTGAAAGTCAGCATCACGCATTTTATTCGTTCGACAATTAAATGTCTTTTGATTGTTCTCTGTTTTTTATAGTTTTTTTTTTAATTCGGTTCCTTAGTCTACCAACATAATCGCTAATTATATAACGAGGAATATTATTACCATTAGGGGTCTGTTCGGTGTCTTAGACGAGTTGGAACGAATTTAGATTGTTATATATTATTATATATATTATTACATATATATATATATCGTAATATTCGATACTATATAGAACAAATACATTTTGTCAGAATTTATTATTAACATAACATATGTGTGTGTATATATATATACATTTATATATATATATATATATATATATATATATATATATATATATTTATTTATTTATTTATTTATTTATTTATTTATTTATATATATACAAATACATATACGTCGTAATACCAACGTACAGTGTCTGTCTCTCTTAGAGAAATTGAAAGCTAGCTTAGCCCTATTATTATTATTATTAATTAGAAGAGTGGTGGGTATATATACTAAATGGCGAGTGGACAGGACACAACGAGCGGCTGCTGTGATTCGTAATATTCATTAGGAGCCAAGAATTAATTTTGCAAATGATAATTGTGTACGTACCCGATTATTGTGTCCCTAGAAAGCTGAAACGTGTGCGTTAATATCTTTCCTTCAATTTAATAGTTTTTATGAAAAAAATTACATATAAATTAATATATACATATATTTTTCCTTTGATATATTTTCCTATCTATTCTTAAGGCGTTAACCCCACTTGTAGCGCAAAAAAAGGCCTTTTTCATGAATTTTTTTATAGAAAACTCCAAAATTTTTTTAATCGATCAATATACCATCTTAAAGGACACATCTTGAAGAACTTTCAGTAATTTTTTTATTGAAAAATATTACATTGTTTAGTGGCGAATGGCCGTCGATGAAATAATGTTTTTATATACACGGTTTGCGGTGACCAACATTGCGGCGAAGTGGATCATCTGAAAAAAAATGCGGATGGATTTAGTCAAATATAAGTATAAACTAGTCTTTAATCGAAGGATTTTAAAAAATATTCATTTTTCACAAAATGGCGGACAGTCAAAGTTAATGGTTCGATTTTAACGAAAAAAAACGGCCGTTTTTTGGCTATAAAACAGCCATTTTTTCGAAAAAAAAAAATCGAACGATTAAAGACTACATTTTTATGTATTAAATAAGCCTGCAAAATTTCAAGAAGATCGGTTCATTAATGTTCGAGTAGTCTTGGTCACCGACTTCAGAAATGCCATTTTGAGAAAAACGCGTTTAAAGTTTTTCTTTCAACGCTCTTTCAACGCGGATTCTTCTCTTTCAACGCTCATATCTCAGTCAATTTTGTTCGGATCGACTTGAAATTTTCCGGACATATTCTCAGATACTTATACTTAAAAAAAAAGCAATAAAAAAAATCGATTTTTTCAAAATCGCAAGTGGGGGTAACCCCTTAAGCCCGAGAGGGAAGAATGGCTAAATAAATAATATATATTTTTCTATCTATCGGTGATATCATTCCTTTAATTTAATATTTTTTATGAAAAAAATGATATATGAATGAATATTTACATATATTTTTCCTTTGATATATTTTTCTATGGATTTATATATATATATATATATATATATATATATATATATATATATATATATATATATATATATATATATATATATATATATATCGCTAGAGAGTGATAGTTGCAAAAAATATGTATTTATACATGTACATGGGTAATTCCGCCAATTCCCAAAAGGCGCTCCAGCCGTTCAAGGGCTCCGGTTGTTTCGAAGTCAATTTGCGAAATTGTCTCCATGGCGTTGCACATGCACTTCGCAATTTTCATTTACTTTCGTCGCCCCTTCCCCAGTTCTTACTGCACGACTTTTTATCGTCTTATTGATTAGTAGACGACGCGCCGATAAATTCGCGAATTTTTTAAATTGAATTTCAACACGCGTACGTCACGTTGAAAGGGCAAAAAAAAAGAATTTTGAAAAAAATGGATAAATCGTGCGTCATTTTTGGAGATTTTTCAATCGGCAAACAAATTCCTGAAAGATTTACACGGATAAAGAAAGAACAAAATTTTAAACAGGTTTTGAAAAACTCTCTTTTGAGCATATTCGTTTTGCTGGAATTATCTGGAATTGCTGGAATTATCCATATGATATAGATAAATATAATATGACGCTGAAGTTTGCATCGTTGGAATGCAACGAATTTTTCGTTCATTTTTCATTTCTTTAATTCTATGGTCATTAAGGCGTTAGGCCACTTTAATGGCCGAAAAAAGGCTTTTTGGGGATTTTCTTTTCAGAAAAACTACAAAATAAATCGAGATTACAAAACAGGGTGTTTATCATACATATCGGTGAGTGTATAAAATAATTTTTTCGAAGCGATTAATTTCAAAATGGCGGCTGTGCAGCGTTTATCTCAAAACTGCATTTTTTCAGTTGGCCGGAAACACAACTCCGACAATTTTCAACCGATTCACTTGAAATGTTGAATATATCGTGAACAATACATTGTCTATGGAAGTACGTAGGATTTTTTTTTACATCGCATAGTTCATTTGTTATTAACAATTACCTGACGATTTTTCAGGCAAATTTTTGGAAAGTGAAAAATTTGCCTAAAAAATCGTCAGATAATTGTTAATAATAAATGAACTATGCAATATAAAAAAAATCCTACGTACTTCCATGGACAATGTATTTTTCAAGATATATTCAACATTTTAAGTGAATCGGTTGAAAATTGTCTGAGCTATGTTTCCGGCCAACTTAAAAAATGCAGTTTTGAGATAAATTGAGTTACTGATATGTATGATGAACACCCTTTTTTGTAATCTCGATGTATTTTGTAGTTTTTCTGAAAAAAAAAATCACCAAAAAGCCTATTTTTCGGCCTCTAGAGTGGCCTAACCCCTTAAAACACTTTTTTTTGTAAATTGGGGTCGTTAACCTTCAACAAGAATACGTAAACAGGTTTGAGTGATTTTCAGGGCCAAAAAAAAAATCGGCGTATCAAATAATTGATTTTCGTCGCACTCCAATGATATGCATAGTACTGGATTAATACGCGTTTTTTCTTTTTAATAAATTTTTTCCTAGGGTAGATAGTACGGCTATAATTGTGTATTCATATATATATGATATAAATTTATATATATATATATATATATATATATATATATATATATATATATATATATATATATATATATATATATATATATATATCGCATTTATTACACAAAACCAAAAGGACGAGTCTGAGGGTCGTCAACTCCATCCGACCTGCGTATGCCTATCTAGTCACATATACCGCTATTTTTATAGATACACAACCATTGAATAATAGATTCAACTATAAATTGGTAAATACGTGTTTCTAGAGCTGTACAACGTATATCTATATATTATAACGGGAGAGCCCGGGTTTGCTAGAAATCGTACTTAGGCACCCGAAACCAAAAACCTTTTCGCGAGCAACGAAGAGTCTCGCAATCCCTACGAATCCGCGTCGAGCAAGCTCGCAGTTCCCTTCAGCTCTTCCTTCACCACACTCGTTCCTTTTTAGCCAACCCCCTCCGCCCTTCTCCGCTGGCCTTCTTCTATCGTATATAGTTCACGTAACCCCGCGAGCTCCTCCAACAACCTTCGACCTCGAGATACCCACGCCCGTTATAGGGTGTCTATTCGGCGTCTTTTCATCCGACGGAATCACGAACATGTATATATATATATATATATATATATATATATATATATATATACATATATAACCTCAAGGGTAGCGAAGATTCAAAAAGATCATACAAAATGATCGCGTATGTCCGAAAACATTTTGAGGATCATGGTCGATGGTTCGAAAAGATGCATTTTTTCAATTTTTTTTTTCATTCCATTAAAAATGATTTCCAAGTAACATTGAAATTTAGGAAGGTGGGAATGATTTTTTTTGTATTCTCGATTTCTCGATTTCTCGAAGGAATCGAGAAAAATTAAGGGCGGAAAATCCGATTTTACGAGGAAGGAAAATCATTCGTGTCGATCCAATGGATCGAGATGACTGCGCCAGTGTGCAAAGGGCTCGTTAAGTTGGAAAGGGGTCTTCAAAGGACCTTAAATGCTTGTTGAGAAAAAAGAGGCCCTCAAAGGACCTTAGAGACTTGTTGAGAGGAAAATAATTCTTAAAGGACCTAAAGGGCTTGCTGAGAAAGAGAGATCCTTAAAGGCCCTTAAAGGCTAGTCGAGAAGCAGGAGGTCCTTCAAGGACCTAGAGGCTTGTTGAAAAAGGGGATCCTTAAAGGACCTTAAAGGCTTGTTGAGAAAAAGGGGGTGCCTTGAAGGACTTTGAAGACCTGTTGAGAAAAAACGGGGTCCTTAAAGGACCTTAAAGGCTTGTTAAAAAACGGGGTCCTTGACAAGGGGTCCTCATATCCAAACTCAAATCACCGCCTCCATTTCCCTCGCTCTCCGTTTTTCTCTTCGTCTTTTTTTTTCACCCCCTCCCTTTTTCATCCTCCATATTTCTCTCGTTATTGCCATACTTAGATTCACGTTAAAAAGTTACTTTTTCGTTCTTAGGCTAGCGAATATCTATAGTAACTAGCGAGTAGTTTAAGTAATTTAAAAAGAACACATTAGCTGAATTAGCGTAATAGAGTAGTAGGTAGTAAAGTGTGGCGGGTGTGTGTGTGTGTTTTTGGGGCAGGTTCATCACGGCGTTCCCGCAAGGCTTAAAACTGGATATGGATCTGCGCACGTTGCGCGCGATACGCGTGTTGCGACCGCTCAAACTAGTCTCCGGCATACCGAGTGAGTACAGCGTTACGCCAATTATTGCCAGAATCGTATGAGCACAAAAAAGAAATAATAAAAATCACTAGGCGCGTAGGCAATAGTGACGAGTAGGGAGAAAACGAGACGGGGGAAACTCGAAAAGGGGAGAGAACCGATGAGGCGCGAGCGCGAGGAGATCGGACGAGGAGATCGAGAAAAAACGTCTCGCATTTCGATCTATTGGATCAATAAATAAATTGATACTTGATTGAAAATTAAGAAAACCTTGCGCTTGGAGGCGATTTTTCTTTGGGTTTGTTTGTTTGGATCGTTTTTTGCTTATTGATGGCTTAATCCTTGATTGAGGGTTAATACGAGGTTGAGCTTATCCAAAAAGGCTTGTGAAGAATTAAGAAAAGGGTTGAATTTTGATACAACGTTTGCTTGGGATTGGATCATTCCTTAGTTGAGCATTTATTTGAGGTCGACCTTAATTAAGAAAGCCTTATTAAAAATAAAGAAAAGCTTTCAATTGAATGCATGGTTTGTTTGGGTTTATCTTAAGATTATTCCTTAGATGAGGATTTATTTGAGGTCAGCCGTAAGTAAAAAGCCTTATCAAAAAATAAAAAGCTTGCATTTCAAAACAAGGTTTGTTTGGGTTTATCTTTGGATCATTCCTTAGTTGAGCATTCATTTGAGGTCGACCTTAATTTTAAAAAGCCTTATTAAAAATGAAGGAAAGCTTTCATTTGAATGCAAGGTTCGTTTAAGTGTATCTTTCGATTATTCCTTAGTTGAGGATTTATTTGAGGTCGACCTTTATTTAAACACCTTATCAAAAAGTATAATAGCTTGCATTTTAATACAAGGTTTGTTTCCATCTATCTTTGGATTATTTCTTAATTAAGGATTCATTTGAGGCTGACCTTAATTAAAAAGCCTCAACGAAAATTAAAAGAAGCTTTCATCTGAATGCAAGGTCTGTCTTGGGTTATCTTTGAATTATTGCTTAGTTGAGGATTTATTTGAGGTTGACCATAATTAAAACTGCTTTGAGGTTCGCTGTTGACCTTAATTGGAAAAGCTTAAAAAACCTCGCGAATAATCTCAATTGAAACGATTAATTAAAAATTTCGTGAACTTTCAATACAACATCGAAATGATAACTAATAAGCTTTGGAAATTGAGAAAAAAAAAGGCCAGGGCTGATTCAGCTCGATTTTATCTCGTTCAGCCTCGATCTTAACTCGTCCGGCGAGAAAATAGCGCGCAAACGTTCTCTTCGCAATCTCCCGTACATTGCGCACGCAACATCACCTAATTCACTTCGCCGTATCCCGGCTTTCCTTTGTTGTCTCGTGAACAGGTCTACAGGTGGTGCTAAAGTCAATCATCAAGGCGATGGCACCTTTACTGCAGATCGGATTGTTGGTACTCTTCGCCATCGTGATATTCGCCATTATCGGTCTCGAGTTTTATTCGGGTACCTTGCACAAAACGTGCTACAGCATAGAAGATATCAGTGAGTATCATTCGAACAAAGTTGACGATCGTGAATAATAGCTTGATGAATAATTTTTCATAATTCAGATAAGTCAAATAATTTTAATAATATAATTAACTCAAATTATTCAAATTTTTAAAATAATTTGAATGATTTAAGTTGTTCGAAAAATTCCCTAATTTATTAAATGTTTCTAATTGCCAGGAGATAAAAAAAAACTATTGGACATGCAAAAAAACCGTGGCATTTAGAAAATAAATACAACAAATCAAGTGTAATCCCTCGGAGCCATAAAAATACAAAATATATAATATAATATATATATATATATAGTGATCTATACTATTTATATATATATATATATATATATATATACATATATATATATGTGTGTGTGTGTGTGTGTAGATCACATGAAGGAGATCAAAAATTTATCAAAAAAGCGAAAAAAAATGCTGCAGAATTTCCAAAAATATACATATTACCCAAATAGAAATGTTACCCAAGGTAAAAAAAGCGTCTAAAATTCCACAGTTCTCACAGTTTCCCGGTACCCTCAGCAAATACGGCTAGAAAGCGATAGAAAAGGGTACAAGTAGGAAGAGTAATACGCAAAAAACCGCAAGGGTATAGGTAGAAATTCACGAACTAAATACAGGAAAAAATTACTTAGTCATCACCTGTGAATTTGTCTCGTTATATAAAAATAAATACATATCTATTTCATATATACAGGGTGTCCCAGAACTGAATGCGTTTCCCTGAAATAGGGGATTGGGGGTGAAATTCTGACTCGATTCATATAAGCATGTGTGGGTCTCAGATCAACCCCTGATTTATTATTCATTTTTAAAGGCGGACCAATCAGGTGCGCCCGATTAAAAATGGTGCGTCCCGCCATTAAAAATAAACAATAATTCAAGGGTTGATCTGAGACCCACACATGCTTATATCAATCGACGCAGAATTTCACCCCCAACCCCCCATTTCAGGGAACGCATTCAGTTCCGTGCCACCCTCTATATTTATATATTGCATATAATTATATAAAAATATAAACGTTGATTTATATAAAAATAATATTATATTATATAAAATATTCATTTATATTTTTCAAATGATTTATTACATAGAAAACGTGATACAGACATAAATATACATATAAATATAAATATATGCACGTTTTCTTCCTCTCTTCTTTCAAACAGAAACTATAAAGAAATGAAAATAAGAAAATAATGCCCACTGAATAACAAATGCGTCGGAATGCGTCGCGTGATCGCGAGCTGACGATAAAAGTTTCAATGTAATATCAATATTTGCAATTGCGTTTCAAACAAACTCAGGCGACATTGAGCAACAAGGGGTGTGGGTCTCGTGTCGCCGAATATCCCGCGTGAGCGTGCGACTTTGCCCCATTTACGCTACCCACACACACGCACACTCACATCCCCACACACCTGCACACGTATATACATATATATATATGTGTGTGTGTGTATGTATGTGTATGTATATATATATATATATATATATATATATATATATATATATATATATATATATATATATATATATACATATATATATATATGTATATATATATATATATATATATATATATATATATATATATATATATATATACACATATATATACATATACATATCTATATATATATATATATACATATCTATATATATATATATATATATATATATATATATATATATATATATATATATATATATATACATATACATATATACATATACATATATATATATACATATACATATATACATACACACACACACACACACACACACACATATACATTACGGTTCCATTATTATAATTATTGTTAATGCGTCAGACCGCGAGTCCTACGTGTGTATGCACAACGCGAGAAACGTATTACCAAAGCGAGCGCACTCTCCCGCACGCTAATTTACTCTCTGTTTGCCGGTGTTTATAACCCGCGCGGCGCGGGCGAGAAACACGCCGCAGGGGCAATAAGTCTTCGCGAGATCTCACTATGCGATTCGATATAATCGATAGCGTGGTTATGCCCTTATTATACGATACGTTAACTGTGTAACTTTGTTGCATTATTATACATGATCTCCCTCTTATCTCCGCCACCCGAAATAACTCGGTAAATATCGACGCTGCTAAAACAATGTTCCAGACAAAAGTTGTACGGTGTGGAGGGGGCCGTCAAATGCGACCAATTTTTTTGTTTATTTCTTTATATTGTTCTTATTTTTTTTCTAGTTCTAGTTTTAGTTCTTTATTTTTTTTTTAGTTCGTTTTTTTTATTTATATTGGTTGAAAAACAAATGTACCATTCCATTTGAAAAAGTAGAGGGGACCTTCACTGTGCGTCAGCGACTCCACCGAGATGAAAAAAATTGGTCGCATTTGATGGCCCCCTTCACACCGTACAACTTTTGTATGGAACATTTTTTTGCGATGTTGATAATTACCGAGTTATTTCGAGTAGCAGAGATAAGAGGGTGTGTGTGTGTGTGTGTGTGTGTGTGTGTGTGTGTGTGTGTGTGTGTGTGTGTGTGTGTGTGTGTGTGTGTGTATATATACAGGGTGTCCCTCTTATCTCTATCTCTTATCTCTTAACTATATATATATATATATATATATATATATATATATATATATATGGGTGGGTGTGTGTGTGTGCACAAGGTAACATCGTAGCGTGGTCATACTTTTTTGACGTAAGAGTCTGGTGCATAAATTTTGCGACTAATAAAAATATGATTTTCCATGGGTTTTCAAGTCCTCTTGGAAAACAAATATAGCTTATTTTCATGATGAGAAGTATTCGCCAGAAAAAATTGAGCATTCTGAAAAAACATCGAAATTCCATTTCGACTACAGTACTATGAAGATAATTCAATTTTGAATAGGAAACACTCCGGAAGAACTTTTTCTGCAACCTGTCGGAGGAAAAAAAATTTATCAAAGATGCATTTTGAAGCGGACAAGTTTTCCAGGAGTATTTCGTAGTCCAAATTTATTTATCTTTATTCTAGCGAACTTTGAATGAAATTTTGATATTTTTCCAAAAGTCTCAATTTTTCTGGCCTATGCTACCCATCACAAAAATACGCTATATTTTTTTCGAAGGGGATTTGAAACGCCATTACATGTCTTATTTTTCTCGATCGCAAAATGTCCGCGGCAGACCCTCAAAAAACGATTAGTCACTTTATAATCGTCACATTTATAATTTAATTTTTTTAATTTTCTTCAAATTAAAATTTAATTTAAATTTACATTTAAATTTAATTTAAATTTTTTTAATTTTCGGCTCTTTAATTTTTTTAATAAACGAATGTTTGATTTCCGGTTAATACCGATCGTCAAGGCCTTAGGCCACAGTAACGGGTACAAAATCATGTGCGAATTTAACAATTTTTTTTCGTATGAAAAAGTGATTCACTCATTAAATTAATTACACATCTATCGTATGAATATCGAACTGTTAGAAAATATATGTTTTTTTTTTCGATGTACAAAATGGCCGACCACTAATATTTTCTTTTGTTATCTTTTTCTGGGCGCTCAGCGGCGTGACATTTAGCATCCACAATTTTTTACCTAGAACAGAAAACAAAAATTCTCGTCAATCTACATTAGAATACCTCGAGAAGTACGTACGGAGTTTAAAAAATATTGTTTTATTCAAAATTTGTAGGTATTTGAACTTAAGAAATGAATTTTCAGTGAAAAATTTCGTTGTAACTGCTCATAAAGTGCTCATAAAATGAAAAGTTTTCGATTAATCAGAAATTCCGTACGTACTTCTCTGCTAAATGCAATTAGGAACATAACTTTTAAATTTGAAGTAAATCGAGTGAAAATTGTTGAAGTTACCCAGGTAGGGAATCAAAAGGTTGACGATGGAAACAAACTTGTGCGAGCCTCGTTTCACCGAGCCTGAGTGAGACAGACCTGGGCCAGGTTTCATTGCATCGTTTGGAGCAGCCTGGAACCAAGACTGGCTGCTTAGCCTGAACTCAGGGTTATTTCAAGCTTTATTCGGCCAGTGACTTTTAAGGCTAAAAAATCAAGGCTGGATGCAGGCTTGTTTCAAGTTGTGATAAAATAAAATAAATTTTCAATAATATTTTTTCTGTACTTTTATGAAAAAAAAAAATTAGCAATAAATTTGTCGGGTGCGAAGGCACGAGAAACGAAAGCGAAGGGGGCAGCTCAGAACATTTAAACATATTCTCTTATCGATATTTATGAGGTACACAAAAAAGTTTTTTTCTCGTCACATACACATTTCGTATATACTCACTCTCTGGGGTTTGCGTACACTCTGTGTATTACGTGTCCCATAAACAATAAATAAAATAAAGTATTGTGTTTAAAATATTTTACATATATTTTATAACAAATAATATAATGAATAATAAATATATATAATAAATAAAATGAATTCTTTACAAATTTATTAAATTTACCCCAATGTAGAATACAGAAAACTAAAAACAGGCCTCATATAGCCTCGAGAAGAGTTTGGGATAAGCCTGGTCATAAATGCTCGTGAAGACTTCATTAAGGCTCGTTTTGAACCTTGTTGTTTCATCGTTTCAGGCTTAGTACAGACTTTTCTACCAGCCTTTCGTCAAGCCTGTGTGCAAGAGCCTGAAACCGCGTTATCAATCAGAGGTTCAGCGAGGCCTGAAATCAGACTGGTGCTCAGCCTGAATTAAAAAATGTGAGCCTTGTTTCAGGGCTTGGCGAGCCCTTTTTCATCGTCAATTCCTACCTGGGTATTTGTCACGCCAATTGGAAAAAAGCTGTTTCGAGAAGTTTCGAGTAGTCGGCCATTTTGCACATCGAAAAAAAATATATTTTTTTTCTAACAGCTTGATATTCACACTAAATAGATGTGTAATTAACTTTACGAGTGAATCACTTTATCATACGAAAAAAATTGTTAAATTCGCACATGATTTTATACCCGTTACTGTGGCCTGAGGCCTTAAAACCTTTATCAAATGGGCTGAAATTTACCCGAAGACGTGGACTTGAAGTTTGCATTTTTGAAGTGCAGCGAAAATTCTTTTCAACGTTTATTTTCATTATTATTCACACCATATTTTACAGAATTTGGTTGTAGATCGCCAAATAAGAATTCAAAAAAATGTTTGCGTGATTCTCGTACCCCAAATCTGCCAAAGGAAATTCGGGAAGGAAAAAAAAATGTTTTTCGTTGTATGGCTGGAAACTTTTCAAAATCATGGGATCGTTGACTCTCCGAGGAGCTTCGGTCGTACGTTTCATTTGATTTTTGTTCGCTTCGCAGATCACATATTAATGGAAGGCGAAGCGGCGAGCCCGTGCAACACGGATTACGAGCCTGATGCACCGCCGGGTGCCCACGTATGCAATTCAAACGTCTCGGTATGCATGGATCAGTGGGACGGACCAAACAACGGTATCACCAGCTTCGACAACATCGGCTTCGCCATGCTCACCGTCTTCCAGTGTATCACTATGGAGGGCTGGACTGCCATATTGTACTGGGTAACGCGACAGTGATATGTTCCTCAGTGTTGCAAAATTCGTCAAAACCTACACCCCTCTCGTTCATCGCCTTCTGTGTTTCTCTCTTTCTCTCTGTCCTCCTTCTTGTCCACTTTATTTTGCGATGCCTGTCAACGAAAAATCTAACTTCATTTCTCAATGAGATACATGAGTATTCGATATTAAACATTTGTCATTTTTATTAGCTACAAATTCGTATTTTTTATTTTGCTTCGATGAAATAAAAGGGAATTAAATTTATTTTGTTTTTATTGAATGAAATTGATTGAATTTTATTCGTTTAATTCGATCAAATGAAATTAAAGTTATTTTGTTTCGTTTGATAAAATCAAATAAAATTTATCTCGTTTTATTTAAAAGGTTTAGTGATTTATGTACAATAAAATTTATTTTCTTTTATTTGACAAAATAAAATGTATTTTCATTCATTTAATAAAATAAAATTCATTTTCTTCCATATGATAAAATCAATTTTTTCTTTTATTTGACCAGATCCAATTTACTTTCTCTTATTTGATAAGATTTATTGATAAAAAATTGATGATTTTTTATTTTCATTTCAATCTCCCACCCTTTGAAGAGGGTACGAGACTCGTCACTTTTACAATTACCACAATTGGGTGTTTTTCAACCTTCGAAAAAATGTTCGTTCTCAGCATTTTCTCAGTCACGTGTACGCGAGCCTTGCTTTTTTCGTATTTCGTCGTCTATATGGCAATCGATGTTTGGGTTTATCTCGCCGACGATATTCGTCGATCGAGCGAGAAACGAGATTTTTTCATCCGCTAGTGTCATATTTTATTTGTGTGCTATTAATGTTGTGTAACGTTTTCTTCGTTCCTCAGATAATTGCAATCTTCGTGTCGATCTGCTTGTCGTTCGATTTTTTATTTTTATCCTTGTCGGCAATAATATTTGCTTATGCAGTTTTTTTTCCAAAAACGTCAGTGTATAATTTATCTTTTCAATATTCAAATATATAATTACAAAAGGTTATATATTTAATTGTATATTTGAACAATTTGCAATTACAATTACAAGTATAATTATAAATGATTCAAATCTGCTCGTCGTTCGATTTTTTATTTGTCTCCTCGTCGGCAATAATATTTGAATATATAATATTTTTCCAAAAAACGTCAGTGTATAATTTATCTTTTCAATATTCAAATATATAGTTACAAAAATTTGTATATTTAATGGTATATTTGACCAATTTGCAATTAAAATTGCAAGTATAATTATAAATTATTCAAATCTGCTCGTCGTTCAATTTTTTTTCTCTCGTCGTCGGCAATAATATTTAAATGTATAATTTTTTTTTCAAAAAACGTCGACGTATAATTTATCGGTTCAATATTAAAATATATATCTACAAAAAATTAGATACTTAATTATATATTTGACCAATTTGCAATTACAATTATAAATTATTCAAATAATAATAATCGTTCCATTGTTTAGTGTCCTTTTCATTGTTTTCTACATAACCCAGAACCCCTGAATTACTTCATCCCCTAATTACTCCCGCCCTCATTCGCCTCCCAATTCGCCTCCACATTATTCACGTACACAAATTGACACGTCCGATCGAACAAACACCTCGTCCTCACAAATCCTCAAACGATCCCAAAATCTTTGTCTTCCGGATGGATGTACAACCAAAAAGAAAGAAAAAAAAAGCGAACACTGATGTATATATTGACTTTGCTCAGTATGACACTGTCAGTTTCAACCCTTTTGATATACGCAAATACGTTTTTCGATCTCCGTTTGTACACCTCTTAATATATATCTCAATGTTACACGTGTGTCTCCAGCCCTCGAGGGACGTACGAAAAATTCACCCTTCCTTTTATTCTGTTTCTCTTACGAAACAAAATTATATATATATGCCTCTCTGCAATGGTGATATTCGCGTCCCTTGAGGGTCCGGGGACATTCGATCGGTCGAGCACGAAACTTCCGTCGCGATCAATCGCGATCGCTCACGGAAATTCGCCGATCGCCGATCGAATCTCACAGTAGAGCAAACGTAAGTATGGACGGGGTTGCGTTCTGTTTCGTTTTTTTTTTAACGATCTCGGTGTCTTCGTCTTTTCGTTCTCTAGCGAAAAAAAACAAGCTTTCAGTTCTTCTGGATATTTTATCTGGCCCTTGAGGATGTACGTCAGTAGGAAAAAAAAGTTTGACTTTCGACTAAAAAAAGGATAGTTTTATGACTTTAATTTATTTAATTTTGTAAATTTTATTTAATTAATTCAATAATTTAATATCAACGAATGAATGAACATATTTTGAAAAATCACCTGGTCATACGAAAGAAAATGTTATGAATCGTGCTCTGTCCGAATTTTAAATAAATCGGACTCGTGGATTTTTAGATACGAATTACACCCTTTTATAAAGCATACTTTCGACAAATACGCTAAACGAAATAGCCGGTTCCCTTCACGAAAATCTTCATTACTATGTCAATTTTTGAATCTTTTACAAAATTCTTGTTGCAAATTAAAGTTAAGCGAGGACACCATTGTGATGGGCCGAAAAAAACATCCGTTTTCCGATTTTTTTTGTCCACTAAATTATTCATTTTGGATTTGGAAAAAAGGTATGTTATTAAGCATACATTAAACTTATCCCGTGGACATTTTTATTAAAAAAAAAAATTAACGACGTTATTGAGGTGTAATCGAGCCTCTGTATGAAAAATGTGGTCCAACGGCTGGATCGATAACTTGATAATGACAACTTGATGACTTGACGACTTGATAACTTGGCAACTTTCAACTCGATAACTTTACAACTTGATAATTTGATAACTTGACAATGACAACTTGACAACTTGATACCTTGACAACTTGGCAACTTGACAACTTGATAACTTTACAACTTGATAATTTGATAACTTGACAATGACAACTTGATACCTCGATAACTTGATAACTTGACAACTTGACAATGACAACTTGATAACTTGACAAGTTGACAACTTGATACCTTGACAACTTGACAACTTGATAAGTCGACAACTTCATAACTTGACAACTTGACAACTTGATAACTTGATAACTTGACGACTTGATAACTTTGCAACTTGACAACTTGATAACTTGACAACTTGATAACTTGACAACTTGATAACTTGACAACTTGATAACTTCATAACTTGACAACTTGATAATTTGACAACTTGATAACTTGACAACTTGACAACTTGATACCTTGACAACTTGATAACTTGACAACTTGATAACTTGACAACTTGATAACTTGACAACTTGATAACTTGACAACTTGATAACTTGACAACTTGATAACTTGACAACTTGATACCTTGACGACTTGACAACTTGATAAGTTGACAACTTCATAACTTGACAACTTGACAACTTGATAACTTGATAACTTGAAAACTTGATAACTTGAAAACTTGATAACTTGGCGACTTGACAACTTGATAACTTCGCAACTTGACAACTTGATAATTTGACAACGGTTGGCCTGAAAAATAAAAATGTTTTATAATTTATATAAATGTGGTTCTCATTGTACGGAGCCGTTTTTCGACGACAAATTTTCACAAAATCGCGTGTGTTAAAAAAATATATCATTTTGGCAACATTTGTACTCATATTCGGGGACTTAAAAAATGCTAAATAAAAAAACGGCTACGTACGATAATAGCTACTGAAATTACGGAAATGCTGTTTTCATTTTTAAATTGAAAATCGGTCAATTATAGCTAGAGTTACACCGACCAGGTCGCGAAAAGTCGTTTCGAGAACAACGCGATTGAAAGTTTCATGATACGTAAATTGTTGGGCTACCTGCTCTCACTGAATCGTCTGTAGCTTGATCAATTTTTAATATTTAAACTTGATCATTGTTTCACATATTCTTGGATATGTATACTTTGAGAAAATGCAAAGGAAATCCATTTTTTTACCCGTCACAGTGGTGGCCTTAAGGAGGTTGGAACGGTCCAGTTGAGTCGAACGACGGTTTATGAATATTTTCCAATGAACCTCAAAAAAATGCATACGAGGTATAGAATTATTCTGTAGATGCTAATTTTTCAAACAATATATAAGTGAAGGGCAAATTTATATTTCATATTTTTATTACGTAGATAAGAAAAACTTTTGTGTTGCTACTAGCTTGAAAATGTAAAACATTATCGATGATTATTATGGGAAAAAACTGCATCAGTGAATGCTTTATACAACTCAGAATGGCATTTTGAGTCATTTATAATTATGCCTATTTATATTTATTTCCTGAGATGATTGATTATTGCCATTCATTGATATTGAGTGTTGCCGAAATACGGCAACGTCGCGGACTTTTAGGTTGGCAGCAATGCTCATCATTCGCCAGCCAAGATTCGTAATCTTTCATCAAGCCTTGATGATTCCACATTGGATATATATGGTTTACGATAAGCAAGATGGGTTTTTTCTTCTCCTAAACACTCACTAAGGTTCAGTTTGTTTTAATCCGTTGTTAAAAATGGTTTTATCTTGGTACTTAATAGCCAAAAGATATTACATCACCCGTTGCGTGAACGTCTTGCCCATCTAACCGCCCTTAAGGAAGTTGCTCAGCTATCGCGAAATAGTAAGAATTTGCTGAAATTTATCGAGGATATTTGCGAACAGGTGTTACCACTCCGTGGAAAATTGCAAGTACTTCGTCTGCGTGATGCATGAGCAATTATAAAAATAGTAAGAAATTAATGAAAGGAGGCGGAAAAAATTCTTGAGATTTTTATGAATAATTTCAACGAAGAGTACAGCGTTGTGTCTGTCTCGTTATCGAGATATTCATGAAATAAAACAGGAAGTTTCAGCTGATTCGCGTAAAGCGACAAAGCGCCCTACGCCACGTGGCAACGCTGCTGTCAAGTCGGCCATTTTGAATAGGCGCGAAAATTTGAAACGCACAAACTATTGCTTCCTTGCTATAAATTTCTAACCGCGCTTTCATAAAGAGTATTTAAATATTTCGAATCATTCTTTACAGAAGCTGCAGTGCATGTGTTTCGACATAACCTTCAAATCAATTACGCGTCGTCCCTCGACTGCGCATTCATTTTCCGGCTCAACTACTTTTTTCCGCCGCTTTCCAGGTTGTACTTGCTCCGACCGTCAAGTGTACTGTTTTTCGGTTTGCATTTTTCCCTTCCATCTTTTCATTTTTGCCGAACAAAAAGAAACGGAATTCGCGAAAGATGTTTGACAGGTACGCGTTCACGATGTGACGTTCGTATCTGAGCTCAGTGATACCAATTACTGAAAACTAAATTGCGCGTTTGCCACATTTCAACTTGGTTAGTAACTTATTCGCGATGTAAATAAACAAAAAAGATTAATAACATTTTTCAAGATTAACAACAACATAATTAATAACAACAAAAAAGATTAATAACATTTTTCATCATAACAAGATCAATAACAGTCAATTATATGCATTCCACGTATGTATTAGCTGATATTTATTTATTTTACGTAACCGAAAGTTTGATTATTCGGGATTGACAGCCGCGACAAGCCGTGCCGCGCAAAGACCCTGAGCAGCCTCCTTAAAAGTACACGCATTCAACTATTTTCCATCCCTGGTGTTTTGCGGTGGAAAAAATTCAAAAAATTCGTAAAGCCTCAGTACACTCTAGACAATAACATATATTTTTTTCAAATTTAAATTTGCATTGTGGCTAACGCTTCACCCTCCTTAAGACACCAGGCCCGCCACCCACAGAAAAATCGTATTTTTAGAATCTCAAGCTCACGCAGGCCTTTAACGGAGACTTTGTCCTTGGAGTGCCATATTTCAGGTGTTTACATTTTATTTTTTTTAAAGGAAACGAGTAAAGCTTTTTGAGTGCGGTTTCTTTCTTGCTTTTATTCATGATATACAGAACGTTAAAAAAAAAAATTTGAAAAAAAAACCAAAATGGCGGCCGTTGCAGCTCCGCGAAAACAGGTCCTCAAATCGCGGGAGGTAAACGGCTGACATCACTGCCCCCTCTCTGTTCATCTGAAACACAAATTCGAAGCATATTATCAATCTGTGACCCTTTGGTCATGGAATGACGGATGGGTTTTTCGTTTAGTACAAATTTCGGAACATGGCGGCAATTTAAAAAAAAATCGAATTTTCGCGTTTTTTTTCGCATAAAAAGATAAATAATAAATGCAAAAATGTATCTATCGAAAAAACGATCCGTCATTCCGTGAAGACATATTTTCCGAATATGCTTTCCAAATTTCGGGTCGATATGTTAATTACAGCGGTCAGGAGAATGTCAGCCATTTTTGAAAACGTATTTTCGAGAAAAACGCGTTTAAAGTTTTGTAATGTGTTTACACAAATGTGTTTATAATTACCGCTAATCGGCACTGCCTGGTCCATAGAGGCAGATCTCCCGCCGATTTCAAGGACAAAGTCTCCCTTAAAAAACCACATGCCCGCTGACGTACATCCTCCTTGATTGATCAGCCGCTCTATAAATCGCCCCAAAATCGCCGAATCGACAAATGGGCCAAAGCGAATAAGGGGATGCTCCATCGACAAATGACGCAACGTATACGCTTGCTTTTCTCGTGGTCCTCAGATCGATGTAATAATTGTTGGGAAATAAGGAGAGATTACTCGTGTGGTATGTTTGTCTTACAGTTCATCGGACGCACACTCGAAACACGCACGCACACGCACACACGCGCGCACACGAACAGAGAAACATTTGTTTGTCGTGTGGTTGATCGGTGTCACGAGTATGACGCCCGTGTTCGCAAAAACTGACGTACCTTTTGATAAAAACATTTACAGACGAACGACGCGCTTGGCAGCTATTTCAACTGGATATACTTTATACCATTGATCGTCCTCGGCTCTTTCTTCATGCTGAATCTAGTTCTCGGTGTGCTGAGCGGGTGAGTGCCACATCGCCGCCTATTCGCATCGTCCTCACTTCCGGTCACTTCTTCCTTCTCGTCCATCCCCCTCCTCGTCCTCCTCATCCTCCAGGGAAAATAATAATAACGAGGATCAAGACCGGAAGAAAAGACCGCCGGTAATCGTTCCGGAAGTTGAAACCTTCTTGTTTTATTCTTTCTCTGTCCATTCGCCAAACAGCTATTTTCATTCGCCATAAATTCAACGGCCCTTGGCCCCGAGATACCGAGATAATTTATTTCTGCCGCCAGGGAATTTTCTAATGAAAGAACTCGAGTCGAAAGGCGTGCCGAGTTTCAGAAATCCAAGAGAAAGCACCAATTCACGACGGCATTCAGTTCCTACTTGAAATGGATCACTCAAGCAGGTTCATAGCTGACGGATATATATTTTCAAAGCCCTCCCTCTGTATGCTTATTGTCTTTGTCCTGGAGGAAAAAATTCACTGCGAGTTAGCACTGTCCCGTTAAATTGCCGTGACGAAATTTCCCTCCATCGTGCAGACGTTGTTTCTTGGGTTGAATCATTTTTTTGGGGGTTGGGAAAGAGGGTTGGAAAATTACTGTATATGGTCTTTTTGGAAGGACAATTTAATGCGGTGGGTTGACGAGCAAATGACGTGTCTGGTAAATACGGCAGGACATCGACTCTATTATTTATTTCTCTATTCTTGGACATCGCTCTCCTTAAGGGGCTATACCAGTGTGAACGCTGAAAATTTGGGTGATTTTCGGGAATTTTTTGGAAGAAAAGTACTCAATTAAATGTTTCGGAAAATTAAGATTTGACTATATTTGACCTTTAGTACATAATTTTGTCATAGAAAAATATTGAGATCCAAGCGACTCATGCGCTGTCTTCGGAAGCGCCGAAAAAAAAGTTCCTCCACTGCTGACATGATTCCGGCCGATTGAGTAGCTGAAACCGAAAAAGGAAAATATTTCGTCAAACTGGAAGGTATTTCCTGTACAATCACGTGGGATTTTCGAAAAATATCAAAATCTAACAAAAATATCCTACGTCATTGTAGGGTAACTATATTCAAGAGTACTCAGTTCCAATTTCAAGTCAATCGGATAATTACTCAGTGAGTTACAATGTCAGCAAATTTGAAAAATCTCATTCCATATTCTTGAATGTACAAAAATCTTGAAAGTATAAAAATCTCCTGTCATATTCTTAAAAGTATAAACTGTCGAAAAAGGCAAAAAAATCGATTTTATTAAAGTGTCACAGTGGTATAGCCTCTTAAAAACGTGAGTTTTGTACATCGATCTATGTACTGTGAGAAGTGAAAATTGATTAATCCTATTATTTTCGTTCTAAGGATGAATATAATATTTGTATGTTCTGTTTACCACCTGGTACCATTTGTTCACCATTTCATAAACATATATTATGTTGGTACATACACATGCAGTAAAAGTATGTATGTATATATATATATATATATATATATATAATCCTATTTTCCTCACCATCAGTAATTATAAATGTCCATACTGGAAAACCTCACTCCTGGTGGCAACAAAACACCTCATTTTTCACGATGCTGAAGTTCGCATCGTTGGACTGCAACGAATTTAATTTTATTTGGCACATTTCGCCAACAAAATTTCTTCATTTATTTTTAAAGATATTTATTTAGCGTACTATATTATGAATCTATCTAAAAAGATCGCCTGTAACAATAAAAATATGGAAAATAAAATGTAAAACGAAACGTTCGTTGCATTCCAACGATGCAAACATCAACACCATCATTTTTCTGCCACCCCTTCCTCTTCTGCAGCCGCAAAAAATCGAAAAGTTCACTCGACGCATTTTGAAAATACTGAAAAAATTTAGATACGTTTTAGACCTGTTTTGTCCATTTTTCACCAAAGCTCAACTTATGCCTCCGATATTTGCTATATTTCTTTTTGGAAAATTCCGACATTGGGGTCTACATATACATCCATTCCGCATTGAATTTCATCTGAAACTATGTTTTCGAAGTTTTTTAACTTTGCAAGACCCAAAAAGTACTCTCCTGACCTGTAAAATGGCGAATAAGCATCCCCAAAATTGAGGTAATACAAAAAAATTAGTAAATATCGGAAGCATAAGGAGAGCTCTGCTGAAAAATGCACAAAAGAGGTCTGAAACATATCTACATTTTTTCAGCACTTTAAAAACAGTCGAAGTGGACTTCTCGATTTTTTGCAGCCACAGAAGGGCAAGGGATGGGGTAAAATTTGCAAAAAAAAGGTGTTTTTCGACACCAGATGTTAGGTTTTCGACTATGGAAATCTATAATCAACGATGGTGAGGGAAATGGTCATCCGAGTGTCGCTGGAATACCCCATATGTACCAAAACTATACATGTATATAAAATTGTAAATAAATGGCACCGGGTGGTGAACAAGGCCTACAATTATCAAATTAATTCCTAGAACAAAAATAACATGACTATTCCATTTCCACTCATTGAACAAAAACAGTGAAGATCCTTCTAACAAAAAATTAACTTTCGCACAACGATCTGCGTATAATTATTGGCCATGTTTTTCCGCACGGTACGTCAAAATAACGAATGTTTGTTGGCTCCAAACCATTCACACGTTAATCGCAGTGATTTTTTCTTCCAGTGTATATATATATAATAGGATGTCCCAAAAAGCAACGATAATATTGCAGGTGCTGACAGGGCAGCTCATGGTAATCCAGAACAACCAAATCTGCCCTCAGTAAAAGTGTAACAGTTTTCGAGATATTCGCTCTTTTTCAAACTCGTGAAAATCTCTAACTTAAGGCAATACTTCACATATCACAGCTTCCAATACGGATACATTTCGGATCGATTTTTTTTCGTGCTATCAATAATAACCATAAATATTCACATTGTTAGCTCTTTTGAACTTTCATTGCCCAGTTTGATTGACAGTGGCATAATAAACGCACGATGCCGAACTTATCTTAAAAGTGGGGTTGTTTAGTCTAGATAAAAAAAAGACGCAACACGTAGGCCTTTTTTACACTTTAACGAACAATATCGCTGTTTTTTCCGGAATCTTCCGGATGCTGACTCGGATCGAGAGGCTGGGTGTTGCCGTTGCGGAAAATCTCACGCAACGATTAACCCAGAGTTTTGAGAGTGTTCACTTTATTGAATACGTTGAGCGTACACTTGAAATTGGTCTTGATGCGGAAAAGAGAAAAATGGGGAAGCGCTGAATGTTGTTGTGATGGCGAGCGTTCCAAAGTCCTTTGTGCGCATTCTCGCGCGCACGTGTCGCGTCGTACTGACGAGAGAAAAGTTGAGAAGTCCACGAATTCCACTGATGAGAGTACCTTGAGATAGTCTTTCTTTATTGAGCGCTCCTTCACGACACTGAGCTACACCACAGAAGTCCACAAAAATTCACCAAAGAAGATTTACGTATGAAAACACGTGGGCACGCTACACGGTCTTATAAACAGGTCTGGGCACTCCCATATACATAGGCCGTCGTGTGACAAAGAGTGAGGCCATTCAAGTTCCGAAACGGGCCACAGTACTCGGAGCGCTGGTATCGGAGCGGCCGATTGTGGGACAGAGAGCGATATACTGGCGCATGCGTACTGTCTTCACGGTTGTAATGAGAATACAACCTTTACATAATTACATACAGCATTTATCGTAGAAACTTACTTGTGCGATAATTTGTCCATCTCCGTCTTTATGGATGAAGTGGCGCACAATGTCGGATTGATTAAAATGCTTCTCGCATATTTTGTGCGTTGTTTTTAAGGGGTTAGCCCCACTTGCGATTTTGAAAAAATCGATTTTTTTTGTGGCATTTTTTTGAAGTATTAGTATCTGAGAATATGTCCTGAAAATTTCAAGTCGATCCGAACAAAATTGACTGAGATATGAGCGTTGAAAGAGAAGAATCCGCGTTGAAAGAGCGTTGAAAGAGAAACTTTAGACGCGTTTTTCTCAAAATGGCATTTCTGAAGTCGGTGACCAAGATTACTCGAACACTAATGAACCGATCTTCTTGAAATTTTGCAGGCTTATTTAATACATAAAAATGTAGTCTTTAATCGTTCGATTTTTTTTTCAAAAAAAAATGGCCGTTTTATAGCCAAAAAACGGCCGTTTTTTTTTCGTTAAAATCGAACCATTAACTTTGACTGTCCGCCATTTTGTGAAAAATGAATATTTTTTAAAATCCTTCGATTAAAGACTAGTTTATACTTATATTTGACTAGATCAATCCGCATTTTTTTCTTCGGATGATCCACTTCGCCGCAATGTTGGTCACCGCAAACCGTGTATATAAAAACATTATTTCATTGACGGCCATTTGCCACTAAACAATGTAATATTTTTCAATAAAAAAATCACCGAAAGTTCTTCAAGATGTGTTCTTTAAGATGGTATATTGATCGATTAAAAAAGTTTCGTAGTTTTCTTTAAAAAAATTCATGAAAAAGGCCTTTTTTTGCGCTACAAGTGGGGGTAACGCCTTAATTCATTTATGAGTGGCGATACTGCCTTCACCCATTTTTAACGCAATATAGGATGTTTCGGGCATTGCAAGATTTTCACTTCAATTATCAATTCGCTTGAATTATCGGTTCACTTCAATAAAAGACACTTCAGATAAAATAAACATTTCCACTTCTATTGGCCGTCGGTGTACGGTGTAGTAAAGTGGCGACGAGGTTACACACAATATACTAGCAAACACAACAACACTAATATATATAAGGAAATCGGCCGCTCCGACGCTAGCGACGTGGCGGAATTTGGAACTCAATTGGCCTCACTTAGTGTCACAAGATTTTAGCCTCTGTGCCCAGACCTGTTTACAAGACCGTGGCACGCTACCGGTTGGTGCGAGCAAGATGGCGGCCACGCTGTGCTCGCGCGTTCTAGCGCGTCCCCTGGTCGAGGCGCCCTATTGGTCGACCGAGGCGCCCTCTCAGTCTTGCATGGCCGAGAGGTGCTGCCCTACGTGAGCGCGCGTAAAGCTACGCATTTTGATTCGAAACCGCAACACTGTTTTATTACAAAATGAAATAATTTTGAAATTATTCCATTGATCTGTAGTTATACTTATCTCGAAACTCTAACTCGTACATATCTCGAAATCTATAACACTTTTACTGAGGTCATATTTGGGTATTCTGGATCGTCATAGTCTGGCCTGCCAGCACCTGCGATATTATCGGTGGTTTCTGGGGCACCCTGTGTATATACATGAGGGTGGTTAAAAAAAAATCAATTTCTTTTTTCGCGGTACTCAACGGAAAATGTTACTACGTTATGAAAAAGGAATTCATACAAAATTTAAGACGTGTAAACATTTTTTTAGGTAGTGCTCAAAGGACTTAAAATTTTTTTTCGTTTTTTCGTCAATTTTTTTCCCCGCCAATAGACATAATAATAATATAGTTCAAATAATTTATCCAACTTATGATGAAAGAGATTTTCGTTGAACGATTGAGTTTGATTTTTCCGTAAATAATTTGTTTTCAATGCTGCCCACTGCAATCGTATTTTTTGTAACCTTTTGAAATTGATGCAAGGTTGAGAAATTCCTATTCCGGTTTCGCTCCAAATATTAGTTATTTTGTCGATAACGTTTTGTGTACTCTCTCGAACAAAAAATTCAAGAGTATTATGATGGTGAAAGAATAGACTTAATGCTTCTCTATTTCTGGGTAATTTTCGCTCCACAAATTTTTCGATTTCCGACCCAAGCAGATAAATTTCGGCACTTTCACTATCGTCCAAACCCGCGATCATTTTTGACATTTTTATTTTTACGTGTACTGTGACGTACCTCAATACAGCAAGTACTGGAAACAGTCAAATGAATCGCGAAAAGAACTCACGGACAGTCAGAGAAACAAAGGTGCAGTAGCGTCAACAGCGCCGCGGTTTGTAACTCTCGAATCCGTATGACTTTGTTTTCTTACTCCAAAACAACATATTACTCCAAAAAAACACGCATACTTGTTAGACGTTCAGTGACGTGAACACCGTGTTCTTGTTCATCAAGTGGTTGATATCATTTTCACAACCCAATTACATATATTGATTCTTAATCTGAAAGTACAAATTGTTTATGGTAAAAAAAAATATTTAAATAAAAATTGTGTATTGTTACAGAAAAAAATAAATCAAGTCTTACATTGGCTCACGCACTAACATTTTCTGCATCGAGATAAAAAAAAAATTAATACTCCGATAATCATGAAAAAAAACATGAAAAAGGCGTTTGAGCACTAACTAAAAAATTGTTTAGAACCCTCAAATTTGGCAAAACTTTCTTTTTCTTAACATACTTCAATTTTCCGTTGAGAAAAATAAATCGGTTTTCTTTAACCACCCTAATATATATATATGGGTAATTCCACCAATTCTGTGTCAAAGTTGTACCGGGTGGTCTGAATTTAGGAAAACTAAGAAGGTCATCCGAAAGGTCATATTAAAACAAGCATCCATGATTTTTTTCGAATTTTTTTATCCAATAGTTTTTGAGTAACGGCGGCGCACAATTTTCAAATTTTGTAAAACACCAAATTTTCAAATGCCCATAACTTCTTTCCAATTATAGCTAGAAATTTTTTTTTAAAACGATTTTTTACAGAAAGACATGAACTTTTTTTAAAAAAATATGCTGAAATTCTGGGTTATTTTAAAAATTACGGAAATCACGTTCAAAGTATAAAACTCGATTTTTCGGGCCTTGCCCCATTTTTGCCGGTTTTGAAAGTATCTTTTTCGAAAAATTCAGAATTTTTTACATCGAAGTAGATTTTAAACGAGATGGGATCTCTAAAACCTCAAAAAAATTAAATATTTTTTTTCCCAATTTTTTGTATTTTATTTGATAATAAAAATTATTGTTATTATTATTTTTATTTTATAAATTTGTAAGTGAGAGATTTTATAACCTTAAAACCAACAGTAGCTATTAAAATTAAATGATATTTTTTTTAAATTTGCTTATGTGACATGACATTACCTTATAAAAACTCTGAATGTTTATTTACGTAATAAAAATGCCATTGAAGTTTTAAATCAACCTTAAATCTTTAATGGAAATGATGGAAAATGAAATTCATATCTATAGATATGAATCTCATTTTCCATGACATTTATTTAAATCAACCTTAAATTTTTAACGTCATTTTTATTACGTAAATAAACATTCAGAGTTTTTATAAGGTAATGTCATGTCACATAAGCAAATTATAAAAAAAATTATCATTTCATGTTAATAGCTACTGTTGGTTTTGAGGTTATGAAATCTCTCACTAACAAATTTATAAAATAAAAATAATAATAAGAATAATTTTTATTATCAAATAAGATACAAAAAATTGGGAAAAAATTTGATTTAATTTTTCTGAGGCTGATGTTTTAGAGATCCCATCTCGTTTAAAATCTATTTCGATGTGAAAAATTCTGAACTTTTCGAAAAAAATACTTTCAAAACCGGGAAAAATGGGGCAAGGCCCGAAAAATTGATTTGTTTACTTTGAACGTGATTTTCGTAATTTTCAAAATAACCCAGAATTTCAGCATATTTTTTTTCAAAAAGTTCATGTTTTTCTCTAAAAAATGGTTTTTTAAAAATGTTTCTAGGTCTAATTGGAAAGAAGTTATGGGCATTTGAAAATTTGGTGTTTTACAAAATTCGAAAACTGTGAGCCACCATTACTCACCAACTATTGGAAGTAAAAATTCGAAAAAAATCATGGATGCTCGTTTTAATATGATCTTTCAGATGACCTTCTTAGTTTTGCTAAATTAAGACCAGCCGGCACAACTTTGACACAGAATTGGTGGAATTACCCATATATATTGGAAAACGCCAGAGTCCAAGCGCCCAATAGCTCCCGCTATCAGACAAGCCGTAAGCTAAAAGCTCTGCGCTATCAAAGCCCCTCTTAGAATGACCCAACGTACGCGGCGAGCCACAATTAAATATTATTCCCACGAAATTCGCGTAAGCTCGGTGCCCTAATTTTGTTCAGCCCAGCTTGCAAAAACCGTAATTCCAAAATTCTCGAGTTTTCCGCTCCCGGAAAGATTTTTCCCATTCCCACGATCCTGCTATCCTTCGCGTTACCAAACGCCATCAGCTGACGAGAGTAGCCACGTGTTTCATCTCTCTGTATCTCTTTGACGTAACGCTTGTAGAGAGTTTGCGAAGGAGAGAGAAAAGGTGGAGAACCGACAGTCCTTCCTGAAGATGCGAAGGCATCAGCAGCTGGAGAGAGAACTCAACGGATACGTCGAGTGGATATGCAAAGCAGGTTAGCGCTAGGCACGAGGTTGATGTTGAAAAGAAAGAGATCAGAGATACGAGGACAAAAAAAGTTACGAGGAGCACCGTTTGATCGTGAACATTTTCAATTCTTCGATCCTTTGTAATGTCGCGTTGTCGTATCTTCAGACGAAAAGGAAACACGTATAAACGTAGAATAGAGATCGCGAGAGAGCTCGTAGACTTTGACACTCCCGTAAAACTGCTAGTTGTAAAAACTCTCGATTCCGTTTTTCACTTGGCCTTAAACTCTTCCAGAGGAAGTGATACTCGCCGAGGAGAGGACCACGGAGGAGGAGAAGATGCACATAATCGACGGTAACGCATCAAGAGTTTCATTAATGAGCTCGCAAAGCTTCGAATATTTTTTTAACTATAAGGGGGCCAACTTTTTTTTTTCGAATTTACCACCTTTAGGCGAGGAAACAATTGCGGGTTTTCGTGATTTTTTTTCAGGCTTCGGGTGGTACATTGTATTTTTGTTTTTATTAATCTGCAAAAATGGCGGAGGTATGGCAGTCTTCTTAACGGGTTGCGGCGGATGTTGTCAGACGGCGTGACACGTAGCGACGGCGGCATTGATCTGAAAAAAAAAACCACCGGAGGCTTTTCTTTAATTAACACTCATAGGCAGAATATGAACCAAGAAAAAGTGAGAAATGTTGAAAATCAATGAAGTTGTACGCCTTGAAACAAAAAGATAGAAATTTCGGAAAAAATTGCTATATTCTGCAATTAAAAAATACCTTTTTTTTATTTTTTATTTTCAAAAACATTTAGGTTCATGTTTTAAGCAATGAGGTTAGGAAGATTTGTACTAAATATCATCAGAATCAGTCGATTAGTTTTTTAGCTATACGTCACGCCAGTTTTGAAAATGCAGGTTGGAAGATCGTGCCTTACCTCCGTTGTTTTAGAAGATTAATGCAAAATAAAAAATACCATGTAACAGCCAAAAGTAGTAATAAAACGTACCCTAAGTCTCCAAAATGGTGAAGAAGTCTTGCCTTTAAAAAAAATCATGAAAATCAGCAAATTTTGTCCTCGCCTAAAAGTATCTTCCCCCTTAAGGTATTCCTTTCGCGAAGGGCCGTATTTAGTGGGGGCATAAGGAGGGTCGTTGTGAATCGTTGGTAAATTACAGTGGCGCTTAATGAAAATAAGCTACAATCAATTATTATACCCAACGATAATCTGGAATAAAAAATTTCGTGCAAATTTGGTAAATTTAGATATTTTTACATTTTCTCCGAAAATTCTTCGACTAGTAAAATTTTTAAGAGCTTTGTCATTAATATTTTCTTTAAACATTCGGTGGCCCCCTGTTTTTATTGTCGTTAGTGAAGGTTTAGCATTTTTTACGCGCGTAAGCACTTCGTGTCGGGCATCTGGAGTTATTTAATGTATAAATTATCAGATTAAAAAATGGTCAGCGTGTCATCTCCATAAAGTGCCATATAATCGAGACGATTTTTAGACCGGTCATTTTTCGTTAAAAGTTTGGTAACTTGAGTTAAAATTTCACCAGTACACTGAGATGTATTTTTACTTAATTATAGACGAAAATCAGTTAATTGTTAAGGCTGGATATACATTTACAACGACAAAAATCGTTTTGTTTTTTTTTTTTTGAACGATAGAACTATATATGTAGAATATTTTCAAAGTTTTAAAGCGAAATGTTGTTTTTTTTTGTAAATGCATGCCATTCTCTTAAATTTGCATTTTCTTATTCAAATTACCGTCAAATAGAAACTATACATGTTCTAACTGAGCAAATGTTTGATTTTTTTTTGCAAATATACTATTAAAGTATACATTAAGCTTAATAATTGTGGAATAATTATTTCTTGGTTCAAAAAATCCCTCAAAATTGCTTAATTTTTTCCCATCTAAATGCATATTCCGCCTTGAGGCGGCAGCCTGAATTAGAAGGTCCAAAAAAGTGTTTTTTCGGGAATTTTTTCAGAAGGGAGAAAACACGTGAGCCCAGTCAACATTGGGGTATCTTTTCATGTACATTTAAAATGCATAAAAAAATTTCAACATGAAACAATAAATGACTGCAGATTTATCAGCTTATTCCGTGTGCGTCTTGCCACTGCAGTCCGCAATCGGCGGGAAAGATGCAGCTCGTAATTCTTGACTGAATCAAATAAACCAATAAAACTTTCAATTGTCATATATTTTTCTTCCGGGTGAAGAAAAAGCTGAAATAATCGTGAAATTATAACTTTTCTCAGGTTTAAAAAAAACGGTGTTGAAAAAAACACTTTAACGTGCTAAAAAATGATTTAAAAATACTTTTTCAACGACTTTTTTATTCACTTAGAAGAGATTTTCATACTGAAGAAAATAAACTTCGGTTTGATTCAATAGGTCGTTTAGTTTTTTTTTGCTACCACGCCCGCCAATTTCGAAAAACCGTGAAAATGAAAACTGGAGAAAACGCGCTTCAAAGTTTTCAATAGGAGGCAATATCAATATAAAATATCGATTGCTACTCTGCTTTTCGCCTTGTATCTTCGAAAATATTTACAATTGGCCTAACTTTGTAAATATATTCTTGCATAGTTTATCTATCGATCAAAGCAATAAAAAAACGACTTTTCGGACCTTCCAATTCAGGCTCCCCCCTTAAGTATTTGGATTCGTGAAAGAAATTCCTCAAAGCTCCATTTTTTCACTGTTTCTCTCTACGCCAAAAAAAAAAAGAGAAAAGAGCCACCGAATTAACGTATCTTCGAACAATAATTGCAGCGAGGAGGAGGGCGATCAAAGCGCAGAAGAAGAAGTTAAAAAACCTCGGCAAAAGCAAGAGCACGGACACGGAGGAGGAAGAGGGCGAGGACGAGCAGGGTGATGGTGAGTTGTATATTGCCCGCCCTTTACATTGTCAGCCTCGATCATTTGACAATTTATTTTTCGTTCTTTCTCGGCGTTTCTTTCGTCTTATTCTCATGGAATTTTTTCGACACTAACTCTCGATCCTATATTCATTTGCACACATACGCACAACACTCCTTGTCATGATGATAACGCCCTCAGAATAGATATATATATATAAATATATATTCACCGTACATATATATATTTATATTTATATATAGTTGAGCTTATGTTAAGCAGATATCGATCGGTATCACGCATCATGCCGGTCGAAATTCACCAATTTAAAAAAAAAACATTTTACAACAACTTATTGCCAGGAAAAAATTGCCGGGGAAATTCCGTCAGGCATGATGTACGTGGTCTCGAGTGACAAATTTTGTTTTTGGGTTTGTTTTTTTCGTGCGATTACGTTTGATCGCATGATTAAAAGTTTTCGGGTTTTTTAAAAATACTTCGCGCTGATCCAAAAGCGATTTCGATGAAAATATTTCAATATCAATGTATATGCATATGCATACATACGTGTGTGATTATTTATATAATAATTATAATTTATATATAAATGATATATGTTATAATTATAAATTTTATATACATTATAATTATAAATATAATATGTATAATATTATATATATATATGGTAATTATTATAATTGTGTGTATTATAATTACAATTCGTGTATAAATTATACATATTGCAATTACAAATGTAATATATATTATCTATATATATAATAATTATAAATTATATATATATTATAACTACAATTTACTTACGAATCATAAATATTATAATTATTAATATAATATACGTATTATTTTTATACGTAATAACTGTGATTAATATATACATTATATAAATATACATTTGTTAATACGTATGTATGTACGTATGTATATATGGCGCTCGTATCTTTGTCAACGAACATTCTAAACACACGCTATCAGATGCTCCTCTTGTTTCAGTGTCTAAGAAAAAACTGAAAGGTAACTACAATCAGGAATGCCACATTATTTATACTGTAAAGCGTAAACGAAGGCTACAATAATTATATTTTGTCTAACTGTTTGTACTTATTACCATTATTATTATTATTTCATACATAACCATGTTGATTTGATTGAGAAGGTCTTGTGTAAAAAGTATGCCGGGTCGACATGTACGGAATTCGTTTCAATCAGAGGTGACCCGTGACACTTTTGTTTCGGATTGCATCCCCCAAGCTATTCATGATTTCCAATCAATTTTATCATTTTATCGAATGATTTCGAATGAGCAAATATTTTTTCAACCCGAATGCCGAGAGCTAAAGACGATCCGCGAGCTCCGTACGTATCGACGAGAGTTGTGAACCGTATTATTATTATTCACACAAAAATTCGTAATTCGTAAAAAAAAATAACAAAAAATAAAAAAAAATTGACAAAGCAGTAAAAAATCAAAATTCAAGTTTGCGAGACTGCGATCGATTTGCGACCGCGTGTTTCGAGTAGCTAGAAGTACATGCATCTACGTACACTCGTATACACACTTGATTTTTTCGTACATTAAGGGGTTAGGCCGCGGGTAACGGGTATAAAATCATGTGCGAATTTAACAAATTTTATTTCGTATGAAAAAGTGATTCACTTGTGAAATTAATTGCACATCTATTTAGTACGAATATCAAGCTTTAGAAAATATTTTTTTTTTCGATGTACAAAATGGCCGACTGCTGATATTTTCTTTTGTTATCTTTTTTTTTACGCGCTCCTCGGCGTGACATTTAGCATCCACAATTTTTGACCTAGAACGAGAAACAAAAATTCTCGTCAATCGACATTAAAATACCTTGAGAAGTACGTACGGAATTTAAACAATATTGTTTTATTCAAAAGTTGTAGGTATTTGAACTTGAAAAATGAATTTTCAGTGAAAAATTTCGTTATAACTGCTCATAAACTGCTCATGAAGTGAAAAGTTTTCGATTAATCAGAAATTCCGTACGTACTTCACTGCGAAATGCAATCAGGAACATGAATTTTTAATTTGAAGTAAATCGAGTGAAAATTGTTGAAGTTATTTGTCACGCAAATTGGGGAAAAAAGCTGTTTCGAAAAGTTTCGAGTAGGCCATTTTGTACATAGAAAAAAAAATATTTTCTAACAGCTTGATATCCATACTAAATAGATGTGTAATTAAGGGACCAGTCCACTTTAAAGCCACGGAAAAGGCTATTCTCGCGATTTTTTTTTGAGGATTTTATAAACATATGAATATAAAAGTTGTTGGGCTTGAAAAATACAGTCTTGAAATATATAAAAAAAAAATTTATTCATTTTTGATTAAAAATAAGTGGGCTAGGTAGCTCCATCACAACTCGGCAACGGCTTGTCTGAAACAAAAAAATCAAAGTCCATGAGATTCGGTATGACACCAGCTACAAAACGACCCTCGGATATAAAGTTTTATCAAGAAATAAAAAAATGGTAGATGAAAAACAAAAAAGTCTCAAAAAAACGCGTTTTTCGCAGTTTTTCGGAAAAAAAATAGTAAAAATCAAAATTTTAAAACCATCGAGGGTCATCTTGTTGCGAATCATGTTTACAATATGCGCTTCAAATTTCAAGACAATCAGTTTATTAGTTTTACAGATACGATGGATCTAGATTTTGAAAACGTTTTGAAAAATTTTCAAAGCGCACTGGCCCCTTCATTTTATGAGTGAATCAGTTTTCACGCGAAAAAAAATTGTTGAATTCGCACATGATTTTATACCCGTCACTGTGGCCTAAGGCCTTGCTAAGTAAACTAAAAATCGAAGAAAAAAAAAACACGCGCAGCAGGCTAGTCGACGGAGAGCACAAGGACGGTTCCTCGACTCCCGGTATCTCGTTTGTCCCTGGGAATACTCCAAAGCAAAAATCAACCACAACAATAATAATAATAATGTAGAATTTGGACGATGAACGACACGAGAGGAGGAAATACGAGAAAAGCGCCATCTCCGGGTGCTCTTCAGATCCATAGGCTTTGTTGCTGCTCATTACTCGTTTCTTGATTCACACGTAATGTTGTTTTATTTTTGTTGTTTTTGTGAACGACATACTTATTGACAATTGGCGAGATGTGTACGAGCATAAATTGTGTATTAACTGATATTTACGTATACCGATATTATTGGTTTTATTTTTTCCTTTCGTTTCTCCTAGGTATTGCTTCTGTTGGCTGACAGGTTATAAACATTAATCATTTTACTTTGGGCGAAGGGGCAGGGGGGAGGGCTTTAAGGCTAACGGCACGCGGTTCCCTGGACACTTTTTTA
This sequence comes from Ophion ellenae, assembly GCA_963210295.1. Taxonomy (NCBI): domain Eukaryota; kingdom Metazoa; phylum Arthropoda; class Insecta; order Hymenoptera; family Ichneumonidae; genus Ophion; species Ophion ellenae. The sequence continues at coordinate 35,783,995 of OY723393.1, forward strand.
TTCCCTATATATATATATATAAGAATATATTCTTATATATTTTTATATATTTTAAATATATATATAATTAGAATATTAGAATATAAGAATATATTCTTATATTCTAATATTCTAATAATATATATATATATATATATATATATATATATATATATATACACTCACACACATACATACACAGCATGAAAAAATTCTGCATACTGTTTATTTATCATGTATTTTTCAGGTCTCGTGCCGACAGCCTCTACACACATACGACATTGTTTTCTTTACCTAAATTTTAGGTTTACACGAAAAATATATATACTTATATATATATATATATATATATATATATATATATATATATATATATATATATAGGCGGCATACCACGTCCAATCGACAGATTTGCAAACTACGAGGCATTCGAGACTATCCACAGATTTGGGTTGTCATCGAGAAGCGATGCTTATGCAGAGAAATGAAAATTAGTTATTTTTTTAGACAAAATGAAAAGTAGAAGATGTTCTGCAATACTTACGAAAGTGAGGACAACTTGGGGGATTTATTTGATCAGTACATTGAAAAGAAGCGATTAGAAAATAATTGAGAAAAGAAACTCATTTATTTGGATTGGTATGTCCCATATATATGTGTGTATGTATATATATATACATTGCCAGGTCACGATGGAGCGCTGATTAATGTTTATGAATTTTTTTTTCAATGCTGATAACCCGCTGCATTAGCTAGCGATGCTAGTTTCTCGAAAGTAGTGAATTCATAGCATTTTCGAACGATTGATAATATATATATGATTGTAGCAAGTAATTGGAAAAAATCATATATATATATACATTTCTTCCTATATAGTTGTACCCTTCCCATATAGACACACCCACGTGCACACATACTCATATGTCATATACATACATACATACACACACTTATGTGTGTGTATATATATATATATATAGGGTGTCCTGTTATGAATGGATAATCCTGCAACTGTCGATAAGGAAGATCATGTCCTACTATATGCTGAAATTTCAGTTAAGTAAAGGTCCCACGGTCTTCGAGATAAAAAATCATCTGCTTTTGATTTTTCGGATGCCATTTCTACAAATGATAACTTTTTTTTACCCGGTTAAAAAAAATACTGTTGTTTATTTGTTTGATCCAGTATCTACTTTTTATCTACTCTTATCTTCCTTAATATTCAACCTTAAATATCAAGGAAGCTTTATGAAAAAATATCTTATGCGGAATTTTCATACAAACCAATTCGAAAAGTCAGATGTTCGAATTGGTTTGTATGAAAATTCCGCATAAGATAGCCTGCGGTGTGAAAAAAATGTACTACGCATATCGTGCCAATTACTTTAAGAAGTTGCTTAGTCATTGTCGATTCATATATTTGTAGAAATGGCACGCAAAAAAAAAACAAAAACAGTTGATTCTGTTAAAAAAAACAACTTAAAGCCCAAAATCTCGAAAGGCGTGGGACTTTTACTAACCTGAAATTCCAGCATAAGTAGGACATGATCGGACCCATCGACAGTTGCAGGATAGTCCATCCATAACAGGCCATCCTGTATACATATATTAGGGTGGCACAAATTTAAGCTCCATTTTTTTCCTTTCTCTCACCATTCAATTATCTTCTTTAGAGACAAAAATTATCGCGAAAGCTGCGAACGGTCCGAAAATATTTTGAGGTCGCTCAAGCCCTCCAAAAATTCAAATTTTCCAAAAAAAATCTAATTGGTGTTTGTTAGAAATTATTATAATAAATTATCAACAGTCTAATTGGTGTTTGTTACAAATTAATAGAATAAATTATTCTGAAAATGTAACACTTCGCTGTTTATTTTGTTTTTATGCTGCAAGGAATTATAGCGCATGCGAGATTTATTTTTCGGCGGAAAGTGTCAATTTCGAAAATCTTGACCGAGCTTACGCGAGGTTAATTTTAGAATTATAAACCGTAAAATTCACGGGTGAGAAGTGGACGAGAAAAAAATAGATTTTTAAATGAAAATTTGAATTTTCGGGAGGCTTGAGCGACCTCTAAATATTTTTTAACCGCTCGCAGCTTCGGTGACAATTTTTTACTTTTTAACGAAGATAATTGGATGGTGAGAAAAAAGAAAAAAATAGAGCTCAAATTTGTGCACACCCTAATATATGTGTATATATATATATATATATATATATATATATATATATATATATATATATATATATATATATATATATATATATATACACATTCATATCATTGTCAAATCGTCGAGTATAGAATATTAAACGTAAAGCGTAAAAACTTAGAATTTGATTGACTTAGAACTTCGAGAATTGCTACATAAAATAACACCCACATATATAGAAGTGTATCATAGTGATTCCTGCTTAGTAGTAAGTAGGTCCTCTGACCATAGAGTATAGAAATAGTTTTTTTTTCATCTCGCATATGTAATTTGATCAACGACAATTGACTGGATTTGCCGTTCGAACTTATCGAGAGTTAATTTTATTTTCTTCCTCAACTTTTCGAACAATATCATTCACTCAAAAATGCATAACTCCTCGATCACGATTCGGTTGACAAAGAAGTAATAATTTTGTCGAACGGTGACGAAAAAAAAAAGAAGAGACAAAATATTGCATGTAGATAAAAATTTGTATTTAAAAAAAGGGTTGCGAAGCGTTCCCATGATCCACCGGTACAGCGATAAAATCAAATCAGGAGAATCGTTCTTTCGAGGAAGTGCGCCCGAGAAAAAATAAACGAAGAGGGTGCAACAGGGATAAAAGGTTTGAGAGGGGATTGCAAATTGCTCAAGTCTCGAACGTGTCTTCCTGCTGGATGATAATAATGTGAAATTGGGATTTGTTCCTTGTGTCGTTTGATTTTTTTCATCTGCTCGGCCACCGATCGTCCGAGAAATACACACACGCATATCGTTCGTCATCAGAAAAAAGCACAAGTGAAACAAACATAAGAGATATAGAGAAAACAAAAATGAAAGCCCATCTCGCGAGCAGCCATCAGTCATCCACAAAAAAATGTGAAGGATGGTCCAATCGTTTTTATAACTGAAGACGAGACTCTGTACTTTTGTAGGACTCTCGAGAGCTTCCTACCTCAAGTCGAGAGTAAGGAATCAGGGTGCCTGCCTGCAATTCTGGCGTGCAGAGAAGAGATTTAGGTTTTGGATACGGCACGCAGTTAAAACCCAGTCGTTCTACTGGTTCGTCATCGTGCTTGTGTTCTTCAACACCGTATGCGTCGCCGTCGAGCATTATCATCAACCCCAGTGGCTCAGCGATTTTCTCTGTGAGTAAAGAACTTCGTGAATGAGTACCAAAAGAAAACCAGGGTTGCGAAATTTGTCATGAAAAAGTAATGCATTATTTAGTACTTTTTTAATGGGTAACGAAAAAACATTTCATTACCCATTACATTACATTCAGTAATGTAAAAAAAATCCATTACTCATTGCATTATATTTTGTATTTTAAAAAAATTCCATTGCTCATTACATTGGAATTTTTAATGTAAAAAATGTCCATTACGCATTACATTATATTTTGTATTGTAAAAAAAATCCATTGCTCATTACATTGAAATTTGTAATGTAAAAATTTCCATTACCGATTACATTACATTTTGCAATGTGAAACATTTTCATTGCAAAATGCAATGTAAAGTGCAATGAAAAAAAAAACGTTCATTACACATTAGATTGTAATGGGTAATGGACATTTTTTACATTACAAAGTCCAATATAATGGATAACGGATTTTTTTACATTACAAAGTGTAATTTAACGAGTAGTGGAATTTTTTTGCATTACGAAATTTTATGTAATGAACGATAGCGAGTAATGGAATTTGTTCACATTACTAATGGAATGTAAAATATCTCCATTACTCATTACAAGGTAATATGGATCATTATTCGTTTCCCATCGGGTCAAATCGACCCAGTGCAAAAACCGCTGCTCCTAATGGGAAACGAATAATACTCCTCATTGCATTGTAATGAGTAATGGAGATTTTTTTACATTGCATTGCATTAGTAATGCGACAAAATTCCATTACGCATTACCTTATATTTTGTGATGTAAAAAAATTCTACTGCTCATTACATTACATTTTGTAAATGTAAAGAAAATCCATTACTCATGGAATTACGTTTTGTAATGTGAAAAAATTCCATTACCGATTATATTGGACTTTGTAATGTAAAAAAATTTCCATTCTCCATTACATTGTAATAGGTAATGAAAATATGTCACAAAACGAAATGGAATGTAATAAGGAAAGGACATTTTTACATTACAAATTCCAATGTACTGAGTAATGCGATTTTTTACATTACAAGATTTAATTCAATGAGTAATGCAAATTTTTTACATTATAAAATCCAATGTAATGAGTAATGGCAATTGTGTGCATTGCAAAATGTAATGTAATGAGTAATGGAAATTTGTTACATTACTGGATGTCATGTAATGGGTAATACATTTTTTTTTCATTATAAAATATTAGGTTCTCATAAAAAACCAAAATATAAGATGGTGAGTAGTGGGTCAAATCGACCCGGGAAACGAATCCTCATTGCATTGTAATGAGTAATGGAGATTTTTTACATTGCATTGCATTAGTAATGTGAAAAAAATCCATTACTCATTACCTTATATTTTGTAATGTAAAAAATCTCCATTGCTCATTACATTACATTTTGTAATGTGAAGAAAATCCATTACTCATTACATTACATTTTGTAATGTAAAACATTTCCATTACTCATTACATTGGACTTTGCAATGTAGAAAAAATTATATTACCCATTACAATGTAATGGATAATGAAAATATTTCACATTACAAAATGTAATGTAATGAGGAATGGAAATTTTTCCGTTACAAATTCCAATGTAATGAGTAATGAGATTTTTTTACATTACAAAATCCAGTGTAATGAGTAATGGAAATTGTTTGCATTAAAAGATGTAATGTAATGAGTAGTGGCAATTTGTTACATTACTAATGTAATGTAAAAAATCTCCATTACTCATTACAAGGTGATGGAAATTTTTACATTACAAATTCCTATGTGATGAGTAATGAGATTTTTTTACATTACAAGATTCAATTCAACGAGCAATCGAAATTTGTTACATTACAAAAACCAATGTAATGAGTAATGGGAATTGTTTGCATTACAAAATGTAATGCAATGAGTAATGGAAATTTGTTACATCACTGAATGCAATATACTGGATAATGAAATTGTTTTTCATTATAAAATGTAAAGTAACGTGTAATAGAAACGCTAATGCATTACAAAGAGCATGGGGTTGCATTATTTGCATTAATGCAACCCCAATGCATTACAAATGCATTGGGGTTGCATTATTTGCAAGCCTGACGAAAACAATCGAGAGTAGTGACAATGGCAACGGTTGCGTTCGCAGTTTACACCGAGTTCGTGTTCCTCGGTCTCTTCATGTGCGAGATGTTCATAAAGATGTACGCCCTCGGTCCTCGTATTTACTTCGAGTCGAGCTTCAATCGTTTCGACTGCGTCGTCATACTGGGGTCGATATTCGAGGTCATATGGTCGGCGGTGAAGTCCGGCTCCTTCGGCCTCTCCGTCCTTCGCGCCCTTCGACTCTTGAGGATATTCAAGGTCACCAAGTACTGGGCTAGCCTGAGAAATCTCGTGATATCTCTGCTTAACTCGATGCGCAGTATAATATCCCTCCTCTTCCTGCTCTTCCTCTTCATTCTCATATTCGCCCTGCTCGGCATGCAACTCTTTGGCGGACAGTTCAACTTTCCGGGGGGCACGCCACCGACAAACTTCAACACGTTTCCCATCGCGTTGCTAACCGTCTTCCAAGTGAGTAGCCGGCTCTTTTGTCCCCTTCGGGTTTGTCGTTGGATCCTTGAAGACGTTACGATCCATTTGCCAATAACGACGCGGCCGCCGGTAATGACGATCGAAACAATTGCCATTTCGAAGATCCTGACCGGCGAGGACTGGAACGAGGTCATGTATCAAGGCATCGAATCTCAAGGTGGCCACCGGGAAGGGGGCATGATATACTCCCTGTACTTCATAATCCTCGTGCTCTTCGGCAACTACACACTGCTGAACGTATTCTTGGCTATCGCCGTTGACAATCTGGCCAATGCCCAGGAGTTGACCGCCGCCGAGGAGGGCCAGGAGGAGGAAGACAAAGAGAAGCAAATGCAGGAGCTCGAGAAAGAGATGGAGGCGTTGCAGAGGACAACCGACGGAAGTGCACCCAAAGTGGAAATAAGCCCGCCAAGTCCGACGCAAAACTTGTTAGTCGCCTGTACCCATTGACAAACACACTGAGAAAAAACAAACCAATTGAAACGAAAAAAATATATTGGTTGATACAAGTAAATGTGCTGCGGAGTGCCACCGATATATGGGATTGTTTCAATACTGTAAAATATTGGAAAATGTGATTGATTTAAATAACATATTATTTTATTTGAAAAAAGCTCTTCTAATTTCGAAAATAATTTCGAAAAATCGAGTTACTTTATTGAAAAATATTCACCGAGTGTCGACATTTTTTAAAAATTTCTGACGTTTTTTCGCGTTGATTGCCATTTTTTTATATTTTTCCATTCAAATGGCTGTATCTTTGGCAGGATTTGACGAATTTACATTCGTAAAAAACGAAAATGCGCGTCTTTTTCTAGCCTTCCAGGAAAAAATTAATTTAGATTTTATTGAGCAAGGCGAACGTCCGTTTCAGGGCAAAATATGCAAAATATATTTTTTTTTTGATGAAAGACACTCGTTATTTTATTTTAAAGAATTTCCCCGAATTGTGAATACGAAAAACGGATTTTGGCTATTTTTTATATTATGGGATTCCTAAACACCGTGAAATAACAGCTATTTTTATTTTTTTTATTTTTTTTTTTTATTAATATTCGATTGAAGAGTGTGGAGCACTCGCTGTATGTTTACCAGGTTTTTGAAATACATATGACATATATGTCATATGTATTGGAGCCTTGGAGTGCCCCACACTCTTCAATCGAAAATTAATGAAAAAAAAAAAATAAAAATAACAATGGCTGTTACTTCACGGTGTTTAGGAATCCCATTATATAAAAAATACCAAAAATCCGTTTTTCGTATTCACAATTCGGGGAAATTTTAAAAAATAAAACAACGAGTGTCTTTCCTTGAGAAAAAAAATATTTTTGCACATTTTGCCCTGAAACGGACGTTCGACTTGCTCAATAAAATCTAAATTAATTTTTTTCCTGTAAGGCTATAAAAAGACGCACATTTTCGTTTTTTACGAATGTAAATACGTCGAATCCTGCCAAAGATACAGCCATTTGAATGAAAAAATATTGAAAAAATGGTAATCAACGAGAAAAAAAACGTCAGAATTAAAAAAAAACAATTCGACACGGTGAATATTTTTCAATAAAGTAACTCGATTTTTCAAAATTATTCGTGAATTTTTTTTTTACTGGCTGAAGTGACGTGGAATGCCTCATATGCCACGGGACGTAAGTTTTTCAATTTGTTTTAGCTCTTAAATAAAAAGTGAGCATTAGAATGATCGTCCACGATAATAGTGGAGAGAATATCAGATATTCAACTGATCGGAACAGATACTGCACTTTGATCTTAGCCCCAGGCCAAGGAGCGATACTCTTTAGAGTTTCTCCAGCCTTTAAGTAGATTTTCGGTTCGCGCTACGCTTACGAGAAACGAGCGCGCCGTCGGCCTCTAGCGGTTACTCCGAGAACTGCGGGTTTCCTCGCACCTATAATTTCGGTGGCGCTCGGCCATGATTTGATTCAATTTTCTCAACCAAATGTGCAAGAAACAAATTTTACTCCCGCATAATTTTTCAACCAATTCACACATTTGCTTAATATTTTTCAATAAAAATAAAATATTAATATTTCAACGAATAACGTACTGAAAATCAATATCGGATATGGTGAAAACAATAAAATAACATATTTACTCAATAGAAATTCTCATTTGCTTCAAACGAGTGAATTTCATTTTTTCTCGTGTACTCGAATCAACAATATTCGTGTTATAAATTGAAACGCTTTTTTCGTTCGTTGCTATATAATAGCAATAATTTTTAAGACAGTTTCAATAATGCAATGGTCTCGGGTAACAATATATCTTTCGAATGAAAAAAAGCTTTCAATTTCATCATATCATTGGAGTCAATAGCGTTTTGTTTGGACTGATAAATCCGATTAATTACACCAACAATTTGACAATTGAATCAACAAAATTTCATTCAACACCAATGACATTGGATCAATGATTTTTTTTTCTCAGTGCACATTTCCCGGAACCCAATTTCGTCTCTCGTCCCGATCGGGAGCGGCGAAGACTAAAGTCGCACGGATTTTGTTTCAGCAAAAGTGGGAAAGGCGGAAAACAGGCGTCCGAAGAGAAGAAACAGGAAGAAGAAGACGACACGGGACCAAAACCAATACTGCCATACTCCTCCATGTTTATACTATCTCCGACAAACCCGTGAGTAACGAAACCAAAAGAATCAAAACAAACCAGCAGGATAGTCATTGGAGGTGTTGTTGTTGTTGTTGTTGTTTTTTGTTCGAAGTGTAAGAAGAGGCGCCCACTGGGTCGTGAACCTGAGATACTTCGACTTCTTCATCATGGTCGTGATATCACTGTCGAGTATCGCTCTGGCAACGGAGGATCCCGTCGACGACGAGTCGACGAGGAATGTGATATTGAATTATTTCGATTTCGCCTTTACGGGTGTATTCACGATAGAGATGATTCTCAAGGTCATTGATCTGGGAATCATACTCCATCCTGGCTCGTATCTACGCGAGTTTTGGAACATTATGGACGCGGTTGTCGTGATATGCGCCGCGGTGTCGATGGGCTTCGACATCGTCGGCAATCCAGCGGGACAAAATCTCTCGACGATCAAGTCGCTGAGGGTGCTGAGAGTGCTAAGACCGTTGAAGACTATTAAACGCGTGCCCAAGCTCAAGGCGGTCTTCGATTGCGTCGTAAACAGCCTGAAGAACGTCATTAACATTCTCATTGTGTACATATTATTCCAATTCATTTTCGCTGTGATCGCGGTACAGCTGTTCAACGGCAAGTTCTTCTACTGCAACGACGAGAGCAAGTTCACGAGGGAGGATTGCCAGTGAGTAGCCTCGGCTCATTTTATTTATCGGATATATTTGGGTGATTCGTTTCAGGGCGACTTTTTTACCCATCGTGCCCGAAAACCTTTGGTTGGTACCCAAAAACGAACTTTCGCGAAAGGGGGGTGTTGTCGAAAAATATTTAGAGGGTCGCGAATCAAAATTCAAGGTTTCCCATTTGATTAACATTGAAAAAAATGTTTTTCTCGTTATTAGTGTTACCATTCCGCGAATTTTGATATCGCGATATTTTCCAAGTGGGTTCTCATGGGAAATATGATACTCCACGATAAAGTTCATTGAGCCATGGCCGTAAACTCGACCGTTTCAGCGGCATCATTATTTCAAGTGAATATTGTGCAAAATATCTATTCAAACGGCTGTAACGCCTAAGCTATTAGATATATCGAAAAAAATTCAGACGAGAACTTTGTAGAGAAAGTAATTGTCTACGAAAAAGTCTTATAAGCCGAGCCCGAAAATTCAACTCTTTCTCAGCTATAGGTGGATGAAGTAAAATAAATAGATCTTTTTTAAAACAAAAAAAATCTATTTATTTTACTTCATCCACCTATAGCTGAGAAAGAGTTGAATTTACGGGCTCGGCTTATAAGACTTTTTTGTCGCAAATTACTTTCTCTACATAGTTGTTATTTGAATTTTTTTCGATATATCTAATAGCTTAGGCGTTACAGCCGTTTGAATAGTTATTTTCATACAATATTCACTTGAAATAATGATACCGCTGAAACGGTTGAATTTACGGACATGGCTCAATGAACTTTATTGTAAAGTATCGTATTTCCTATGAGAACCCACTTGGAAAATATCGCGATATCAAAATTCGCGGAATGGTAACACTAATAATGAGAAAAACATTTTTTTCAATGTTAATCAGATGGGAAACCTTCAATTTTGATTCGCGACCTCTAAATATTTTTTGACAACACCCCCCTTTCGCGAAACTTCGTTTTTGGGTACCGACTAAAGGTTTTCGGGCACGATGGATCAGAAAAAAAAATTTACCCTGAAACGAATCACCCTAGGGTACATACGGGCGGACGTCGAGCAGGAACGGTATCCAATCATTTTTATCTCGCTTCCGCCTCATCTGCGAAGATCCTTTTCTCATTCCGTAGGCCTCGGAATCAAATGACCCATCAAATGAAGATCTGAAAGCTTCAGCTCATTGTGATGTTCAATCGAAGTCAGAGTAAATCAGAATAGAACAGTGGCTGCAGTCATTGGTATCCAATCAAAGTCAAAACGAATCAAAACACAATATGCAAAAGAATTAAAGGATATTGAAAATGTACCCCAATTTTAGGGTCATTTTCAAATTGCTGTAACTCCTCGAAAAATGGTCGTACAGCAAAATAAAAAAAAGCAAATTGAAGCTGTGAATCTCTAGTTTTGATATCTTGAGCTCAACATTTTTTCGCATCAGCCAGTTTTTAGTAGCCATAAAAAAACCAAAGTAAACAAAATTTTCAAAATTGTTGCTCATCTTTCACAGTCTGCACGGACTTTAATAAATTTTTTTGAATGATCGGATTAGAAGGATCGTCTAGCTGGATTCTTCCCCCTTAATTTGAGCGGTAGGAGAGCTCTGTACGATTTTTTCTCACTGAGTTATCGATGTTCAAAGCAAAAATGACACTTTCAACTTTGATGACTGATTACCCGGAGACTAATGGTCGCACAGGAAAAAACCAGAGGGTTTTGGAAACTTTGAAGTATTCTCTATAAGATGCTTTTATCATTTTTTTATCAAGATTTTTTTTTTGCGGGAAAATGGATTTCAAAAATCGTGAAAAATGGCATATTTACGAATATTATTTTAACTAAGGATTATTTTGCCAATATCGAAAAGAGCAAAAAAAATTTCGGTTTTTTTATGACCTCAAAGTATCCGAAAAAAGCCCTCAAAAGTTTAAACCCCTGAGATTTTTTTTTCATTGTGTTCCGAATGATCGAAATTGTGGTTTTTGCCAAAAATCGATTAAAGGCGAGATCTACCATCTTTTATTCGTCTTTTGAGAATCGCAATTTTTTTTGGCACTGATCCGAATTTCCGGTGCTAAAAAATGTTGATTGTTGAACAACAGGAACAAATTTTTGTTTAATGAAAAAAAAAAGTAATGAACTTTTTTTTTCGACAAAAAAAAATAATTAAAAAAAATCGAAAAAAAATTGTTAGATTTTTTTCATAGCCCTGAACCTTTTTCATGATACGACGAGCGATTGGAGTTGTTGCAATTCACAGTTCTTTGAATGTGTGCGCGTGTACAATTTACATCCCTACGATACGATACGACACCCTACGCACACGTCCCACGATCATTAGATCAAGATTATTTTAATAAACATTTAGCCTTTAATCGATTTTTGGCAAAAACCACAATTTCGATCATTCGGAACACAATGCAAAAAAAATCGCAGGGGTTTAAACTTTTGAGAGCTTCTTTAGGATACTTTGAGGTCATAAAAAAACCGGAAATTATTTTCATCTATTCGATATTGGCAAAATAATCCTTAGTTAAAAGAATATCCGTAAATATGCCATTTTTCACGTTTTTTAAAATCCATTTTTCCGCATACAAAAAAATCTTGATAGAAAAATGATAAAAGCATCTTATAGAGAATACTTCAAAGTTTCTAAAACCCTCTGGCTTTTTTCTGTGCGACCATTAGTCTCCGAACAATCAGTCATCAAAGTCAAAAGTGTCATTTTTTATTTGAACATCGATAACTCAGCGAGAAAAAATCGTACAGAGCTCTCCCACCGCTCAAATTAAAGGGGAAGAATCCAGCTAGACGATTCTTCCAATCCGATCATTCAAAAAAATGTCTTGAAAGTCCGTGCAGACTGTGAAAGATGAGCAAACATTTTTCAATTTCTTTTTACTCTGGTTTTTTTATGGCTACGAAAAATTGGCTGATGCGAAAAAATTTTGAGCTAAATATCTCATAACTAGAGATTCACACCTTCAATTCGCTTTTTTTTAATTTTGCTGTACGACCATTTTTCGAGGAGTTACAGTTATTTGGAAATGACCCTAAAATTGGCGGACTTTTTCAATATCCTTTGATTCTTTTGCCCAGTGTAGATTAGTAGCTGCAGCTTATGAGTATGCGATCAAAGGCGAAACGCATCCAAATCAAAGAATGGCTACTGTTCATTGATTTCCAATGGAAGTCAAAGTAAATCAAAATGGAACAGTGGCTGCAGCTCATTGGTATCCAATCAAAGTCAAAATGGATCAAAACCAAAAGTCGCTTTGGCCCATTGCTATGTAACCTACCGGGTGTTCCCACTCAATTTTCTCTCCACATAAGCAGCGGCATTCGGAGAATGTAACGCCATTCGTACTTTCGAAATTGTCCATTCTCAGAAATTGTCCACTGTCGAAATGAGAAAAAGACAAACATCAGCAAAGACCCAGCCCAGATGTTTCGTTATTTTTTCGTATTGGTTCTTTTTCCTCGCAGGGGAGAGTTTTTCAGCTTTGAGGATGACTCGTTACTGCCAACGTCGAAGAAACGCAAATGGCAACCGCAGAGCTTTCATTACGACAACGTGATGGCCGCGATGCTCACGTTATTCGCCGTACAAACAGGCGAGGGTTGGCCACAAATACTTCAACACTCGATGGACGCGACCCACGAGGACCGGGGTCCCATACACAATTTTAGAATAGAAATGTCCATATTCTACATCGTATACTTCATCGTCTTTCCATTCTTCTTCGTAAACATATTCGTCGCTTTGATCATCATCACGTTTCAAGAGCAAGGCGAGGCGGAACTTCAAGACGGTGAAATCGACAAAAATCAGGTTCACACGCAATTATATTTTTTTTTTTTGATGAACTTCAAAGACCAACGTTTCACCGGTCAATGTTGAAGGACATTGATTTTTTTTCTAGATACGTAGAAACACCCGATAGAAGTTCAACTTCGAACGTTTTTAAATTCCAATATGACGTTTTTTGGAATGGAAATATTTCCAGGCAATTTCGTATAGTTCGAGATGGAAAATTGTGTCTAAAAAAATTAGTATCCTCCGAAGTGTATTGGTGAAACGCTCGACTTTAAAAAAAAATCTCAATTGCATTGCAGTAAAGTCGTGCTGTATATTAGAAGCGGAAGAAATTAGAAGGCCAGTTTTTTGACAGGTGGTTTTGTAGATGGTTTTTTTTAGGGGATGAAAGGAGATGGGAGCGGATTAAGGCAGTAGTCTGCTTTAGAAGCCGAAAAAAAAGCGTTTTTTCAGCAATTTTTTCGAAAGTGAAGGAAATGATTGCTGTAAACGAAATTTTGAGACGATAGTGTATTATATTCAAGCTTTAAAAAACAATTTTTATTATTAAAAAATATTGAAATTTTTCAAAGTTGTAACGATTTTTCTGGGGCGCCTGGAGTCTGCACTTGTAAATCGGTGCCGGTGATGGAGGTCGTGCGATGCATCTGAAACAGTCGAACCAATTTTTTTTTTAGTTTTTATAAGTTCCTTTTCTATATGAACTAAAAAAATACCGAAGAAATGATGAAATTCCAAATTTTTTCGAAGTTTGAAAAAAAAATGCACTTTTTTGAAGAAAAAAAAAATCACTTTACGTTGCAAAACAAGTAATTTAAATAGTACTTTTGTCCAACTTTTTTAGTTCAAATAGAAGATAATTTAATACTGAAGCTAGATCACTTTGATTTTTTTCGATCGGACATATATTGTTTTTGCTATCGCCGGCACCATTTTCTAAAAATTGTGAAAATGAAAACTCGAGAAAACGGGCTTTAAAGTTTTCGGTCCAAAAAAATATAAGTTTTTGGATACTTACACTAATTAGATGTTAATCAGCTATCCCCGGGCCATGCAATAATCCTTCCTCTTCTTCAAATCGATTTTTCGAAGCCTGTAAAGCAGACTACTGCCTTAATTCCAAACTACAACCCCCACGAGGTCGGCACCGGGAGACAAAATGTTCAGAAAAATCCGAGCTTTATTCTTGTTCACAGCGCCGAAGTCGTGGAAGTTCATTTTGGGGGTGAAAAAGTGGGGTGAACTTTTGAAAAATCAGTTCTCATTCGATAACTCTTTAGGAAAAATGCATACAATTTTTGTTCAAATGGGAACGTTGTAGCCGTTGAAAAGACGCGTCGATCGGGCATTTGATCAACCCTCTCCAAAAATATCTTCACCCCCAAAAGAATTGTTGGAGTATAAAAAAAAATTGTTTATTAAATAACTCAAAAATAATCGATTTTTCGGGGATGGTTTGAATGTACGAAATGTAGAGAATAATTTTCTCTATATTTTCGTTCCTATGGACGACTCTTGAATTTTGCTTTTTCGAACCCCTCTCAGGGGGTGAAAGTTCAAAATGAAATTCCGGGACAACTGTTGACCGGAAATAAAGAGACACGAGTTTGGCGCTGTGGACAAAAATGTAGCTGAGGGTTCAAGCTACAAATTCTTCCACGGCGCCGAATTCGCGCGGTCAATAGTTTTCCGAGAATTTCATTTTGAATTTTCAACCCCCGAGAGGGGTTGGAAAATAAAAATTCAAGAGTGGTCCATAGAAACGAAAATATAGAGAAAATTATTCTCTACATTTCGTACATTTGAACCATACCCGAAAAATCGATTGCTTTTGAGTTATTTAATAAACAATTTTTTTTGTTGTATTTTAACCATTTTTCGAGGGGTGAAGATATTATCGGAGAGTGATCATGATCTTTTCAAGGACTACAATGTTCCCATTTGAACAAAAAGTGTACGATTTTTTTCTAAAGCGTTATTGAATTAAAACTGATTTTTCAAAATTTCACCCCACTTTTTCACCCCCAAAATGAACTTCCACGACTTCGGCGCTGTGGACAAAACTAAAGCCTGGATTGTTCTGCACATTTTATCTCACGGCGCCGACCTCGTGGGGGTCGTAGTTTGGCATTAATCCACCCCCATCCCCTTTCATCCCCTAAAAAAAACCCCACACCCCGATTTTTAGGCAAACTTGGATTTAGCACCCGCGGCACCTACAAAATCACTCGTCAAAAAACTAGCCTTCTAATTTTTTCCGATTACGGGGTTTTTCAACGACAGCACGACTGTGCTATTGGTAACGAAAAATAGAGAAATAAATATCGCCAGCAGAAGTTTTCGAACAGAATTTTTTTGTTACACGATTACTCTTCTCTTTTGAATATTCTCAGAAATCGTGCATAGACTTCACGTTAGGGGCGAGACCCCTCGAAAGGTATATGCCCGCTAAACGAAACAGCGTAAAGTACAAAATCTGGAGGATAGTAGTATCGACGCCATTCGAGTACTTTATCATGATACTCATCGTCCTCAACACACTACTTCTCATGATGAAGGTAAGCAATCTTCGGCATATGTTCGCCATATTTTTCAATAATCCCCCAATCATTTACTAATCGTTGCTGTTTTTTTTTTCGACTCAATTCCTAACCCTCCACATAAATAGTTATCTTCGAGAAGAGCAATCGACAGAGACAGAGAGGGAGAGACAAAAGATCTCGATTTTGAGATCCGAAATTTCATTCCGGGCGAAAAAAAAAATTACGAAATTGCCGAATCGCGAACGAAGCGGAAAAATCTACTTTTTTACTACATTGCACGTTATTATATTTGGAAATAATAAAATGAAATCTTCGTCCGGGAGTAAAAAAAATGACCCTCGAATTAACGTCAGCAAATTTAGAAATGGGAAGAGCAGAACTTGAAAGGAATTTGGAAAAATTGAAAAAGTGGAATCTAAAAAATAGCAATGGCTTAATTTTCGAAGAATTTTACAAATAGACAAATTGGCAATTAAAAGGAGTTCATAAAATATAAAACGTAAAATTCAAAAAGAAAAAGGAAAAAATGTTAAACTGGAAGGTATTTCTTGTACAATGGGGTAGGATTTTCGAAAAATATAAAAATCTAACAAAATGGCTTCGTTGTGAAAAACAAGTCCGTTTTTTTGCCTATCAAAAGGTCGTTTTTTTCAAATCGTCAATTTTCATCCAATCAAAAATATCCTACGTCATTGTAGAGTAAATATATTCAAGATTTTTGCAAAATAAAATTATATTGATATAAATTATAATAATATTCTTGAAAGTATAAACTGTCGAAAAAGGCACAAAAAAAATCGTTTTTTGAAAGGGTCACACTGGTATACCCTTAAAAAGGTTAGAAAATAATAAAGTGCGATGTAAAAAAATAGAAAAAGTGTATTAAAATAATCGATAACAATAAAAAATCGTTCGTGTGGGAAAAATGTAGCATCGCTATCAGTATTTAAAAAAAAATTCGAAACAAACATGATAAAAATACGATTCCTTCGTATTTCGTCCAATCCTCTCTCTCAATCTCTCTCTCTTTTTCTCTCTCAAGCCAGTCAGTCTGAATGTTAAATCCCCGACGCCGCGACAGATCCGAGGCTCGTTCGATCCGAGGATCCTCGTGTAAATTTCATCCCCCTTATATTTCTTTGGCAACTTTAACCAATCGAAAAACAGTTTTAGCTCTCGTCGTACCAGCATTCGGACGAACATACGATACTTTTGCCTTCCAAAACTAGACGACAAAAAAAGCCAAAAAAAAAAACTGGTCCGCATTCGGGGCAATTGCATAAATCCACCAAAGTGTGACGTGAATTGACATGCCAAACTAAAAAAAATCCATACGTCGTAACCACGTGAAATGACGGATATGTTTGTACGAGAGATTCGTTGTTACTTTGCCTGCATATTCACTTGTTCTCTGTTACATTATATATATATATATATATATATATATATATATATATATTACCATCTATTCCCTCACACACACGAAAACCAATAAAATCCTCCCTTCGATCCGAGTACCCTCCGAAAATGTTTCTTTTCGTCCTCTCGATTTTATTTTCACTCCAGTCTTGAATCCGCAGTCCGTAGGAATACCCTGAAAAATTTCATCGAGTTCTTTGCCTCGAGCATCGACAATGGAGGAATTACATTTCGTAAAATTTCGATTCGAGCTGTCACGGGAAGCGCAGAGACGCAATGCTTCAATTGTTTTCAACGTTTCAAAGCACGTAATAAGGAAAACGCTAATAATAATCGAACTCCACCTCTCTTTTCCATTGCTGCTTAATTCCCGGTAGAACGAAATACAAAAGAAGCAAAAAATATATACATTTCGGAAAATAACAATGAAAAAATAACACGAAAATAATTGTCAAAAAGCAATATCATCTTGCGGGAAGAAGTAGATGCGTGCGAACATATTTTTGAAAGCTTCTCACACTCTTTCGTTGATCGTATTAGATGATTTTTCAGTTTTTAGATGCTCTACTGCGTTCTTTTTATACCCATTAGCGTACATATGTGTATATATATATATATATATATATATATATATATATATATACTCATACATATATATATATATATATATATATATATATATACTCATACATATATATATATATATATATATGTATGCATGTATACATATATATGTACAGGGTGTCCCTCTTATCTCTGCCACCCGAAATAACTCGATAATTATCGACGTCACAAAAAAAATCTCCAGACAAATGTTGCATGGTGTGAAGGGGACCGTCAAATGCGACAATTTTTTTTGAATTTCCTTGGAGGCGCTGACGCACGGTGAAGGCCACCTCCACTTTTTTCAATGGAATGGTACATTTTTTTTCAACCATCTTGTGAACCACCTCAAGCCGCATAAAAAATATTGGAGGGTCAAAGTCGTTCAAGGTCATTCAAGGTCAGTATCGATGATACAAATCTAAATATCTCGGATCACTGGCACATATTTGATAGTGATCCGAGACATTTAGATTTGTATTTCATTTTAATAGGTGACCTTGAATGACCTTGAACGACTTTGACCCCTGAATGTATTGATGCGGAATGAGGTGCTCCACGAGATGGTTGAAAAAAATGTACCATTCCATTTGAAAAAGTGGAGGTGACCTTCACTGTGTTACAGCGTCTTCAAAGAAATAAAAAAAAATTGGTCGCATTTCATGGCTCCCTTCACATTGTGCAACTTTTGTCTGGAACATTTTTTTGTGACGTCGATAATTACCGAGTTATTTTGGGTGTCACGGATAACAGGGACAACCTGTATATATATATATATATAAT
Organism: Ophion ellenae; assembly: GCA_963210295.1. Taxonomy (NCBI): domain Eukaryota; kingdom Metazoa; phylum Arthropoda; class Insecta; order Hymenoptera; family Ichneumonidae; genus Ophion; species Ophion ellenae. The sequence goes on from OY723393.1 coordinate 35,802,384, forward strand.
TATATATATATTTATACAGGTGTACATATTTTTTTCTTTTTTTTCCCTCCCTAGTATACTTTGCCTAACGCTCTCTCTTTGTTTCTCTCTCTCTCTCACTCCATTTTTCTATAATCCAATTGCATGGCTAGCATCGTGTCCTTATTCCGTTGTCGTAACTCACCAATCACGAAAAATTCGAAGACGCAACCAAAATTCGCATTGAAATAATATTGACGGAAAGAAAATGTTCGCACAAAACACTGACCGTCCGTTTGCGCACTACCCACTGCGAATGACGATGAAATCGTAAACCCCACGATCGGTCAATGAGTGCACGAAAATAAAATCAATGCACGTGATAAAAAAAATAATGGCCTTCTATTTCCAATGTTTGCTTTCGATAAGCAAAACGATGAAATTCTTTTATCGTTTTCTATTTTTTAATTTGTTTTCTTTAATTACACAACAACATCTGTGTGCACCGTTGCAGCATAATTTTGACAAATGCATTCTGAAAGCTGCATCGAGGATTAAAAAAAAAAAACGTGTCGTGTTCCAACGCTTTTCGAGGCTTTGATTTGACTCCTGACAGGCACACGTGTATCACGAACACACGAACCCGGCAATGATAACTTTGTGTTTGACAATGGAGATATATCGTGAGGCTGCCTTAATCGGATTGACAATGGCTATATAATTATCTTGATACACACGTGTATACGTATATTTGCTTGCAAGAACGAGGACACGGGAACGAGTAACGCGCGCACAAAAGTTGTACGTCAATGTCGCGAACACACGCACACGCGGCCGCACAAGATCATGAGCACAAATGCATGTGCGGTTCTCTGTACAAACACAAGTGCAATCGAATTTCGTGTCATCGTGAGTCGCGAAAGTATAAGGCGGTACCGTCTTACGTGAGACGAACGTAAAAATGTGGATGTCGTGAATTCATTGTTCGTGTCAATTTGAATTTCGGTAAATTTCAATTAGGGGAATTTTTTTCAAGGTTTTTTTTCGGTACTAGATTTTTTTGGGCGTTGACCAATTCATGGCAATTTTGGTTATTCGGTAATCCGATCATTTTTATCTGATTTGATTAGGGTTAGTTGTAATTCGGGGGATGTTTTTTTTCAACCTTCAATTCAACACGCGATTTTTTTCGGCGTTGACCAATTCAAGGGGATTTTTTTCAACTTTTTTTTTCAATGCCAGATTTTTTCGGCGTTGACCGATTCAATGTAATTTTGGTAATTTTGGTTATTTGGTAATCTGGTAATTTTCTTCATTCAATGGAATTTCATCAGGGTCAATTGTAATTCGGAGGATGTTTTTTTTCAACGTACAATTCAACACGAGACTTTTTTCGGCGTTGACCAATTTAAAGGGATTTTTTTCGATTTTTTCTTTCAATACTAGATTTTTCCGGCATTGACCAATTCAGGATCATTTTGGTAATTTTGGTTATTTGGTCATCTGGAAATTTTCTTAATTCGATGGGATTTTATAAGGGTCAATTGTAATTTGGGGGATGTTTTTTTCATCGTTCAATTCAACACGAGATTTTTTTTCAGCGTTGACCAATTTGAGGTTATTTTTTCAATTTTTTTTTCGGCGTTGACCAAATCAGGCAATTTTGATTGTTTGGTAATTTTCTTCATTCGATGGGATTTGATCAGGGTCAATTGTAATTTGGGGAAGTTTTTTTTTCAACGTTTGTTTGGTAATTTTCCTAATTCAATGGGATTTTATCAGGGTCAATTGTAGTTCGGGGGATGTTTTTTTTCAACTTTCAATTCAACACGAGATTTTTTTCTACGTTGACTAATTTACGGTGATTTTTCCAATTTGTTTTTTTCGGCGTTGACCAAATGAGGTTAATTTTGGTTATTTGGTAAGTTTCTTCATTCGATGCGATTTGATCACGGTCAATTGAAATTTGGGCAAGTTATTTTTTCAACGTTCAATTCTACACGCGATTTTTTTTTTCGGCGTTGACGAATATAAGGGAATTTTTTTTCAACTTTTTTTTCTCAATACTGGATTTTTTCGGCGTTGATCAATTCAAGCTAATTTTGGTGATTTTGGTTATTCGGTAATCTGGTAATTTTTCTTCATTCGATGGGATTTTATCCGGGTCAATTGGAATTTTGGAGATGTTTTTTTTCAACGGTGAATTTAACACGAGATTTTTCTCCGGCGTCGACCACTCCAAGAGGATTTTTAAACAGCGATTATAATTTATCAGGATATCATCCTGGTAATTTTTCAATTCGACGGGATTTTGTCAGGATCGCTTCGGGAATTTTTCAACGTTTATTTGAATACGATTTTGTTTACCGGCATTGATCAAATCGAGGGGATTTTCGAAGGCCAATTATAATTGATTGGAATATCATCCTGGTAACTTTTTTAATTTGTTGGGATTTTATCAGCCCCAATGTCAATTCACGGGTATTTTTTTCCCGTTTATTTTAATACGTATTTTTTTTCAACGTTTATGAGTTCGCGGAAAATTTTTAGCGATAATTATAATTGATCAGAATATTATCGTGGTAATTTTATTGAATTCGATGGGATTTTACTTGGGTTAATTTCAATCAGCGGAATTCTTTTTCACCGTTTATTTCAATACGAATATTTTTTCGGCGTCGATGTGTTCGAGGAAATTTTTCAATACTAATTTTAATTAATCGGAATAATTGTTCAAAATCTGCCCAGGGATGGGCCACCAGTTGATTTTCATTGTCGAAAAATAAATAATAAATTGACTGGGAATTCTCGATAAAAATGTTATTGCTGAAGAGCTGAAAATGCGAATAATGAGAAATTTCGGGGCACGTGCGTTCAATTATATTGAGGACGAAAGATGGTCGGAGAAAATGATCACATGAAAATGTCATTCCCTTGTTCCAGTACGAATATTCGGATATTTTTATTTCGAGAAGAAAAAGACAAACGATGACACGAAACGGAACACATAAGTAATTGAATGTTAATTATACATCCTATGTTTTGCACGGGGCGTTCGCACGATATACGAAATACAAAAAAAAAAGAAACTTCCTGAAGACGATCTTCCGGTGTACCGAGACTACGGAGCCTCGTGATTCTTCGTATACAAATGGCCCCTCTTAGTTTTTTCCCATTCCCACTTTAATTCACGTATTTCTCATGAAAATCTCCACATAAGTTACTTTTTCGACTCGTCTTCACCGCGCAATCCCGTAAGCTCGTTTCGTACCTCTCCCTCATCGCAGATAAAAAAATCTCATTGTCAGTCAGGGATAACCACCGGACGAACAAAAAATCGTTGCTAAAATTTCTATAATTTTATCCGACAAGAATCCCGTGAAATTACGTAAAAATACTTGCCGAAAAAAAATCGACGAAGATTCAATGTACACGGAAAATTACTCAGTCATTTAAATCTTCCATTAGAAAAAACAAATCGAATTATTATCAAGGACAATTCTCCTGTATTCGTCCCAGAAAAAAATAACGAAAAATCATCTTTTCCTCCGGTGCTCATCTCTCCCTGTTGTCATTTCGCCAAAAAAATGATTTAATCGACGTCATTAGCAGTAAATTGTCCTTTCATTTTCAAACGTCACATGTGCTGCGGTTTGATCACTCTGTCCCTGTATCTCTCTGTCTCTCTCTTCCTCTCTATATCTTTGTCTCTCTTTCTCTCTCTACCCCGTCTTTTTTCCAAGGAGAGAGATATTGAAAAAAATTCAAACGTAACATCGAGAAACGAAACCGGTCCTGTGCAGCATTGGTTTCTTTTTCAAATTATTTTTTTCATAAAGATTTTCACGACACTCGATAAACCAGCGGAAAAATCGGTACAGAGCAAAAAAAAACATCCCGCGATCTTTTGAACTCGATTAAATCGTAGTCCACATAGAGACAATATTTCTTTCCCTATCCAAACGACCAGACGAACAATGTTAAATATAGGTCACTATTACATATGCCTAGATATAATATGTGTTATATATGTGTATTATATTTATATGTGCATATAAGACATAATATGTTGATAATAGAATATAATATCATGTCATATATTATATATCACATAATAATACATATATCTATATCTATATGCATATATATCAGGAGATATATATATATATATATATATATATATATATATATATATATATATATATATATATATATACAGGTCTCATACTCGATCTACCAAAGGTCACTTGAACCTTAAAAATTATTTCCGGTATACTTTGTGCTCTCAATTGTCTTGTATATAAAATATACATTTTTCTGTGATATTTTTCAAAATCAAAAAATGACATATATATATATATATATATATATATATATATATATATATATATATATATGTTTATTTATTTATTTATAAATATATGTATATACACACACACGCATATATATATATATATATATATATATATATATATATATATATATATATATATATATATATATATATATATATATATATATATATATATATATATATATATATATAGGGTGTCCCAGAACTGAATGCGTTTTCTGAAATGGGGGGGTTGGGGGTGAAATTCTGAGTCGATTGATATAAGCATGTGTGGGTCTCAGATCAACCCCTGAATTATTATTAATTTTTAAAGGCGGGCCAATCAGGTGCGCCCGATGAGCCGTCGTACGTCGGTGAGCGATACCGCCGGCTCACCGGGCGCACCTGATTGGCCCGCCTTCAAAAATGAATAATAATTCAGGGATTGATCTGAGACCCACACATGCTTATATCAATCGACTCAGAATTTCACCCCCAACCCGCCATTTCAGGAAATACATTCAGTTCTGGGACACCCTGTATATATATGGGTGTGTTTGTGTATGATTTACACATATGTACACATGCATAGCCACGCGTGAAACACACATCCCTTCGTACGATAAACAATATCGAACGGAGTTGAACAATATTCGCTCGAATGACATTCGTTAGGGCGAAATTAAAGATAATTAATTGCAACGGACGATTATATATTGCGTTAGTGGAGCTCGATCGAGAATTGAAAAGGGTCGAATCGATTGTGCAAAATGGAATACTGTAAATACTGATTTTCAACAAAATTGATCGATTACCTTTTTTGGTAAGTCGATATTTTATCCCGGGCTGCGCTTACGAAGAAAACAAAAAAGTAATTGTTTCATCAATCTTTTCAAATAATCGTTTTATCAATATTATTGAGTGATATTCTTATTTTATTAATTTTGTGGACTAGTCTTATTGTTTTCTAATGTTATCGAATAATCGTATAGTTTCATTGATCTTTTTAAGCAATTGTTTTATCTTTCCAGTAATTATGCCCTTTTTTATTGTAACTTGACTGTTCATTTATCGCCATTTTGCCATAACCCACAAGTGTAATTATTTTAATGGGAATTTCGATTTTTTTGTCCCCGGGACCACGCGTGTCAATTCTCAATCGAGGCCAATCAATTCTTCCATCCCAAATATCACTCGTTCATCCATTGGCTCAACTCCGTCCACGATAAATTTGTCCATCCGTTCAGCAAGACAATAACGAGAGAAAAAAAAAACGAAGACGTTCGAGCGAAAAATAAAAGCGATAATCGTTGATTGTTCATTGGCGTTATTCGCGTACGATCGAAGTCGCAAGCGAAAAAGTGAAGAAAGAAAAAGAAAGTACGAAGGAAAAAAGCAAAGGAAGTAAAGGAAAACAAAAATGGCATTATTGTCCCGTTATCGTCGTTGTCGTCGTTGCAGCCGACACGTAGGCTTGTATGTCCGTATGTATGTCTGTTTGTCGGCCGTGTGTTTGTCAGTGTGTGCATTGCAGTACCACCGGCAGAGCGAGGGGTACAGGAAAACACTGAAGTACTGTAACTGGTGCTTCACCGGGATGTTCTCCATCGAGTGCGTTCTCAAGATCGCCGCATTCGGCCCGAAGGTACGCTCCACTTTGCCCCGAAGAATTACGAAAAAAAAACGAAAAAAAAAACAAAACCAGAATAAAAACCAAAAAAAGCAATCCAACGAACAAGCAAACCTTGTGGTCCCCGCTGGGCTCGACATTGCGGGCCTGGCTTATTTTCCTCATCCACCCCCACCCACCCTTCCTCATACGAGGGCGGTAAATAATCGTCGCGTTTCCTCGATTGTCATTCATTAATATAAAAAAAAACTATCCTTTTCGAAAATTCTCAATTAAGGGGTTAGGCCACTCTAGAGGCCGAAAAAAATTAACTTTTTGGGGATTTTTTCTCAGAAAAACTACAAAATAAATCGAGATTACAAAAAAGGGTGTTTATCATACATATCAGTGACTGTGTACAATAATTTTTTTGAAGCGATTAATTTCAAAATGGCGGCTGTGCAGCGTTTATCTCAAAACCGCATTTTTTAAGTTCGCCGGAAACATAACTCAGACAATTGTCAACCGATTCACTTGAAATGTTGAATATATCTTGAAAAATACATTGTCTATGGAAGTACGTAGGATTTTTTTTAAATATTGCGTAGTTCATTTGTTATTAACAATTATCTGACGATTTTTAGGTCAATTTTTTACTTTCCAAAAATTTCGTCAGATAATTGATAATAACAAATGAACTATGCGATATAAAAAAAAATCCTACGTACTTCTATAGACAATGTATTTTTCGAGATATATTGAACATTTCAAGTGAATCGGTGGAAAATTGTCTGACAAGGAACATCCCTCAGGTGACACCCTTCGATTTTGTTGAAATTTGGATATGTCGTAAAGCACCGAAAAGTAAGCGATACGTATTTTTTTATCGGCGGAAAAACGGTTTTAAGGGGTGAAACCACCCCTTAATGGAGGGGTGGTTCACCCCTTAATTTTTTTTGCAATGTCACTATAGTGAATTTTTCATTGCTTCGGATTAGAAGAATTTTCGTTTTTGTTTCATTAAAATCGGTGGACTCCTTGTGTGTGAAACTGCTATATTACCCCTAGAGATGCCTTTTTTCGAGGGGTGGTTTCATCCCTTAAAACCGTTTTTCCGCCGGTCAAAAAAATACGTATCGCTTACTTTTCGGTGCTTTGTGACATATCCAAATTGCAACAAAATCGAAGCGTGTCACCTGAGGGATGTTCCTTGTGAGTTGTGATTCTTGCCAACTTAAAAAATGCAGTTTTGGGATAAACGCTGCACAGCCGCCATTTTGAAATTAATCGTTTCAAAAAAATTTTTGTATACAGTCACTGATATGTATGATAAACACCCTTTTTTGTAATCTCGATTTATTTTGTGGTTTTTCTGACAAAAAAATCTCCAAAAAGCCTATTTTTTGGCCTCTAGAGTGGCCTTAACATTTTCGGAATATTGAAGGAGAATTTTTTTTTTTTCAATTAAAAAGATCGCGCCGAGTTTGGTGAAATAATTACGGGGAGCGAGGAAACGCGACGTAAAAAAACCGTGACTCGTAAAGGCGATGGTAAGTCTTGCTTATTAGAGAACACATAGAGCGCGTTTGCCCAAACGAAAAATCCGCTGCTGTAACATAAACATACATATTCCGCAATAATATCATATTTATATATAAATCGTGTATATATAAAAAAAGAAGAAAAAAATACGCGACATTAATTGCGGAGGTATATTGAAAAATATCGCGAAAAGTATTTTTCGTAAGACGATACACACGAACACACACACACACACACACACACATTTACACATATATACTCGGACCAGCCCCAAAATAAATGAGATGAATAATTTTGACAATTCATCGAAGAACTTTGCTCGGATGGCGATTTTTTTATCACTCGTCCGGACTCTTGGACTCTTCGATAGAATTGTTCATTCTGCCCATCGCGTATACTCGATGATATTTTTACATTGATCGTTGACAGACACGATCTCATCGATGTATTGAAAAAAAATACGATATACTCTTGCTTCTACGAATGCGTCGATTTTCTTACCGATACACTATTCTCTTTCTCTCTCTCGACACAAGCCACTCGACAATAATGTCGCATACGTTATCACGAAACGATTTGTTTTGCGTTATTTTCCATACCTTTTAATTTGTCTCGCCTGTATAGAGTGCGCAATGGGGAACATTGATTCGAATCGATTCTTTTTTCTCTCGATCAAGTCTTTTTTTCGGTAATTCGAAAAATTAGTTCGAAAAAAATGGAGGTTTACTGTGACGAAATTTGATTGGCATATTTTTTAATGATAAGGTACTTTTATCTTGGAAAATATTTATTGATACATTTTTTTTTACATTTATTTAATTTCTAGTGATTGAATTTATTCCTCAATGCACACGTCTACAATCTTCACATTTTTTGTTGCTGTTCGACTCGCTCTTTACCTCTCAAGCTCTCTCTCTCTCTCTCTCTCTCTCTCTCTCTCTATCCATGTATATACAAATATACATATTTACTATCTCTACCACAACGTCCTGCTGTTTTACTTTCAATTATTTTTTTTTCTTCTCATTCTTCCCTTTTTTTAACGATCAAATACGAACTTCCGTTACGACCGACGACTTCCGTCGAGGCGAAAATAAAATCTATATACACCAGAAAACGTAAAAATAGCGCAGAAGATGGGGACGAAGGAAGAAGTGCGTTGGCATACACGCGGGAAAAAAAACGAAGTCCACGAGCCCCTTGCATGCGACAAGATCCGCCTTTTTGCATCCGCATGCATTCACTGCACGTGTAATGTTTTTTTTTTTTTTTACGAATCCTCGCATGTGAATTTATGTGTGTATATATATATCACCGATGACTGCGTATATGTGGGCTGATGAATGATGCGGTTATGTTTACACACACGATTATCTTGTTTCGTAAACGAGGCTGACTATGATTATGGAGCCGAAGGAAGAACGAAAAAAACGAGGCGAAATATCGCGTTTTTCGAATGCAACGACTTATCGTGAGAGGCTGCGGGTACCTCTTGCGTTTCTCCTCGCATGCTGTTTATCGTGAATGAGTGCATCGTTCGAAAACTCCGACACTCTTGATCCCCCGTTGCGATGACCGGATTTATTAGCCAAAAAAAAAAAACAAATACTTTTGTACGTTACGACTGACGAACGCGCGTCAACTCTGTGAGAGATTGGTTAGACTTGCTAGGCTCGATTTGGGAGATCGGTGAGAAATTCCGAAAAAAAAGAACAGGAGGTTTCCGCTCGACGCGACGATTGGACCGATGAAAAAAATGGATATTCAGAATTCGTTATGAGATTCGCTGTTTTTTTTAAGTTGTTCGCTGGTGATCCATTTTTCCATCGGGAAAATCGTCGTATCGTGGGCGATAATTGGGTGAGTAAAGATTTAAGGCAGTAGTCTGCTTTAGAAGCCGAAAAAAAAAGCGTTTTTTCAGCAATTTTTTTGAAAGAGAAGGAAATTATTGCGGTAAACGAAATTTTGAGACGATAGTGTATTATATTCAAGCTTTAAAAAACAATTTCTATTATTAAAAAATATTGAAATTTTTCAAAGTTGTAACGATTTTTCTGGGGCGCCTGGAGTCTGCACTTGTAAATCGGTGCCGGTGATGGAGGTCGTGCGATGCATCTGAAACAGTCGAACCAAATTTTTTTAAGTTTTTATAAGTTCCTTTTCTATATGAACTAAAAAAATACCGAAGAAATGATGAAATTCCAAATTTTTCCGAAATTTGAAAAAAAAATGCACTTTTTTGAAAAAAAAAATTCACTTTAAGTTGCAAAACAAGTAATTTAAATAGTACTTTTGTCCAACTTTTTTAGTTCAAATAGAAGATAATTTAATACCGAAGCTAGATCACTTTAATTTTTTTCGATCGGACATATATTGTTTTTGCTATCGCCGGCACCGTTTTCTAAAACTTGTCAAAATGAAAACTCGAGAAAACGGGCTTTAAAGTTTTCGGTCCCAAAAAATATAAGTTTTTGGATACTTACACTAATTGGATGTTAATCAGCTATCCCCGGGCCATACAATAATCCTTCCTCTTCTTCAAATCGATTTTTTGAAGCCTGTAAAGCAGACTACTGCCTCAAAAAACTACAAAGCTCCAAATAATCGATTGGTTTTATTTTTAACGCGTTTTATTTTTGGTCGAAGGATGAACACCCAAATTGGATTCTGTCGTGATCGGTCGAACTTTGAAAAAAGCTTTCGTCATTGTGCCGGTTTTATTGTTACGATGAATTTGACATTTCACACGGTGGAATATTCTTCCAGAGTAATTCTTTTGAAAAATCAAGAACGTAGGGATTTTTAAAGTTAAACGGTATTTAAAAGTATGCGAGAAAAAAAAGCAAGAATTTGGCACGAAAATTGAGTTTTCGAAAGTTTAATTTAATTGAATAAACTATAAATCAATATTTATAATACCAAAAATCTAGGAACATTTTGGTATTTTAAATTGGAACAAATTGAAGGACAGTGAGTGAGAAACTCCGAGCGATTTATGCAGAATCTTTTTTTGGTGTTCGCATTCTGCCTGAAACAAAAGCAACCAAATCGTCTTGGATCATTATTACCGATAGTCAGTCAATTAAGTTCCAGCCCCCCTTTCAAGCTGAAAATCCCAGAGTAATGGTCAAAATAAATTTCACTTACCCAAAACTTCATTTCCTGAGAGTTTTTCCACACCATTTCGAAAATCGACAAACCACTAATGGATCACGAAAATTTTCAAACATTGGTTTTTTGTATAAATTTTTTTTATAGTATAAAAAAAATTCTACCTTGTTTACCTCCAATAGTATCTCGAATTTGTCAAATGAGAATTGTTGCAGAAAATACACTTTTAGTTGAAGTGACAGAAAAAGTAGACATTGCCTGTCTCTGACACATTGTGGAATTTAGCAATAATTAATCGTAGCGTAAAATCCCTGCATTGTTTATTAGTATGAAAGAATTCCTAGATTTTGGCTATCTCGAAGCATACAAGAAATTATTTGAATTAATTGCCAACGTAATTTCCTCCCAACCCATGACCCACATCGATGTAAATACCCGAGGTCCTTTTTCGTCCTCCATTTGTCATCCGTTTGAGGATACAAATTCGAAAGACCGCGGTCGAAAAGGAGCCAAAGCTCGCGCGAAAGGCTCGAGGATTCAAGGCGATTATAAAGGGCGCATTCGCAACGTCGTTTCGGCAAACGAAACCGAAAAAACAAAAATGTAAAAGCGAAGAAGCTAAAAAAAAAAGAAGCATCAATCTATGGGCAATGTGCTACGTGGTTGGGTGTATTTTGTAGTATCACGAGGCGCCGCCAGTTCTATTGGACACCTTGACCATCGTGAACATGGTCGTCACCCTACTTTTCTTCATTGAGTGCATCCTTAAAGTCATCGCCTTCGGATGCAAGGTACAAAAAAGCCTTTAATCACGCTAAATCCACTCTTATTCACACGATATCGAAAAAATGAGAGTATCAATAAAAATGTATCTTCACTCTCGAAACGAATGGGGACATTCGTAACGTGAAAAAAAATACAACAGCAACATGAATAATTCAACACCCAACAAGAATGCGAGGATATATTTCAATGGTGATATTCTATGACGTTGAAGATTTGCATCGTTCGAATGCAATAAACATTCTTCTTTAAAAATTAAATTCTTCGAACTTCAATTTTTTAACATAATTTTTCATTTGTTTTTTCTTGAATTATTTTTAAAAACAATCTTTATATTTTTATTTTCCATTTTTCAACATGGTTCTTTAAATATTGTTTTTCATTTTTTGTTTATTTGCTGAATTTAGTCTGCGCAATACATTCGCGTTCTTTTTTTAATCTTTTGTTAGAGATTAAAAATCTAAATCGACAAAAAAAATGTTTACGCTAATAGGAATCCGAGAATAACGAAATTAAAAAATAATTTCGTTGCATTCCGACGATTCAAACTTCAACGTCATGATATTCTCGACTCGTCCAACCCACGGGTCCATTATTGTAATTGTACTTTTCGGGAAAAAATTCGAGGAAGGTTACTCCGAAAAAAAATCTTTTCGTGTGCGAGATATTTTCATCGACAAAATTACCAGAAAGCCAAATCGAACTTTGCTTAACTTCTATTTTTCTTCAGCGACCACATCTTTGTGAACAAAACAATCTTCACGATACTCGAAGCTCAGAAAATGAGAGTAGAATTCACCACAATCATCTCTCTATCTGCCGCTCTCTTTCTCTACCTCTTTCTCTCTCTCGCTCTCGCTATATCTCACGCTGCCGATCGTTCACCACCGTGTATATACATGTATATATACATGCGGCAAATATTGAATAAATGCAAAATATGGAGATTTTCTGATGGAAAAGTTTTGAAAAATCTGGTCTCTGGCAGAATTCTCTATATCTCTTACTAGCTGCTTGCTATATACGACCGGCATGTTCCCGTAGACCATCAGTAGAGTGATCCCGTCACTTACGATACATACTTATACATATTGCCAAACGTCCACTTTTTTCACCCAACATAAGCAGCTCCATTGTGTATCGTCGTGAAAATAATAATAACAAATGCAAGCGATGATCATGTTGATAATAATCCTCGAAAGACAACAGCATTAATGAATTCCATCAAGATTTTGCATACGAGATGCAGGAGTTTACGCCAATTTTGCTCACGATTGATCCAAATACCAATTGCCTCCAAATCATGGTAAAAAAAATTGCAAAATTCGAAGATTGGGTCCAAAAATGGTAAAAAAAATTATCCATGCCCGTCGTGAAAATTACTGATTTTTGTAGAAATGAAAGGGAATTATCGTATCCCTTGTTCAATAATAAATCCAAATAATTGTCGACCTTGAATGGAAAATTTGGGGTTGAAATTACGAACTTTGAATCTCGGACGGTTTAAATTTCGAAATTTTAATGTTCCGAAATCACGAGTTTCGTCAAGATCGTACCAGCGAAAGTCTACACAGTTGACTGTAAATGATGTAGACCGTATAACATTGTCTAGACAAATTTCAAAATTGACGTAAAATCAATTGAAAGGTTTTAAAAGTTTCACAATTTTCAATCAATCGACGAATTAATTCAAGATTTTTTAAAAATATTCTTATTAAAAAAAATTGTTTAAATAATTCGTCGATTTATTGCGAATTTTAAAACTTTTAAGGCGTTACCCCCACTTGCAGCGCAAAAAAGGCCTTTTTCATGAATTTTTTTAAAGAAAACTACAAAACTTTTTTAAACGATCAATATACTATCTTAAAGAACACATCTTGAAGAAATTTCAGTAATTTTTTTATTGAAAAATATTACATTGTTTAGTGGCAAATGGCCGTCAATGAAATAATGTTGTTATATACACGGTTTGCGGTGACCAACATTGCGGCGAAGTGGATCATCTGAAAAAAAATGCGGATGGATTTAGTCAAATATAAGTATAAACTAGTCTTCAATCTAAGGATTTTAAAAAATATTCATTTTTCACAAAATGGCGGACAGTCAAAGTTAATGGTTCGATTTTAACGAAAAAAAACGGCCACTTTTTGGCTATAAAACGGCCATTTTTTTTTTCGAAAAAAAAATCGAACGATTAAAGACTACATTTTTATGTATTAAATAAGCCTGCAAAATTTCAAGAAGATCGGTTCATTAGTGTTCGAGTAATCTTGGTCACCGACTTCAGAAATGCCATTTTGAGAAAAACGCGTTTAAAGTTTCAATTTCAGTTTACACGAAGAAAAAATTTTTTTTTTGTAAACTTACATAGAGTCATCTATTTCGGGCCCGTTTTTATAAATTCCAGTCTATTATATGAACGTTGTGAATGCCAGGTATACGACGACCCTTTTCATCGATTTGAAATTTTCAGGACATATCCTCAGATACTTATATTTCCAAAAAATGCAATAAAAAAAAATCGATTTTTTCAAAATCGCAAGTGGGGGTAACCCCTTAAAGTGATTTTACGTCAATTTTGAAATTTGAAATTCGTCGATTTTACGTCGATTACGTCAATTTTGAAATTCGTCGATTTATTGAAAATGATGAAACTTTAAAAACTTCCATAGCCGAATTATTTTGACGGTGTTCAGATTTTCGGAGTTTTGGTCTTTCGTGTAAAATTTATTCGGAGTTTTGATCCTTCGGGGTAGTATTATACCGGAGTTTTGAGCGTTCTGATCATTCAAAATTCGGAGTTTCAACCCGGCCCCGAAAATTTAAGGACCTTTTAATAATTTTTATTTTGGTCAAAAATAATTGTTATAACGTAAAAAACCATCTGAATAAATCCCAGAGCGGAAAGGGTTATTAAAAAATGATTCTGCTCCGAAGCTGCGAGAATTGTGAGTGAGTGACGCCGTCGCGAAACGCTTCGAGCATTCCAATAAAAGACGACGAATTAGGGTAGCAAAAAGTACACTCCCGAGGACGAAAATGTTACTGAATAGTCCTTACAATAAACCTCAATTAACCACGTCCGGACTATCCGCTACGTTTTACCGGTACATTGAGAAAAAAACTTCACACACACACACATACACACACACGTACACACACACTTAAAAACATGCACACGCGAGAGCACGCACGTATCGGCATGGATTCGATGCGAAGAACTTGCCGATCGCGTTTTCGATATGCAGAATATGTATATTAAGTTTTATTTTCCAAGATCAGAGCTAGAGTTCTCATACTCGTACACTTGGCAGCCATTCGGAACGCGGGAGAATGTCGAGAGGTTTCGTAACATTGCTGAAAAAAAAAATCAAATGGAGTACCGTGGGTCACAAATTTGTCATCGTTGAGACGCATCACTGCCTCCAGGCTCCAAAACTAGGGAGTAACTAGTCACTGGGGAAGTCACTATATATAATATTCAATTGGCTAATTGTCATTGTTATTGATACCTTTTTCTATATGTAAGTTTTACATGATATAACGCTAGTAACGTGAGTAGTGAATTAAGGGGCTATACCAGTGGGAACGCTGAAAATTTGGGTGATTTGCGGGAATTTTTTGGAAGCAAAGTACTCAATTAAAGGTTTTGGAAAATTGAGAATATATTTGGCTATATTTGACCTATATTATGTAATTTTTTCATAGAAAAATATTGAGACCCAAGCGACTTATGCGCTGCCTTCGAAGGCGCTAGAAAAAAGTTCCTCCACTGCTGACATGATTCCGGCCGATTGAGTAGCTGAAACCGAAAAAGAAAAAAAAGTCGTCAAACTGGAAGGTATTTCCTGTACAATAACGTAGGATTTTCGAAAAATATCAAAATCTAACAAAATAGCGTGGTTATGGAAAAAAGTCTGTTTTCTTGCCTATAAAATGGTCGTTTTTTTAAACGCCAGATCGTCAATTTTCATCCAATCAAAAATATCCTACGTCATTGTAGAGTAAATATATTCAAGAGTACTCAGTTCAAATTTCAAGTCAACCGGATAATTGCTCTTTGAGTTACAATGTCGGCAAATTTGAAAAATCTCATTTCATATTCTTGAAAGTATAAAAATCTCGTCTCGTATTCTTGAAAGTATGAACTGTCAAAAAGGCAAAAAAAATCGATTTTTTTTAAGTGTCACACTGGTATAGCCCCTTAAGGAAGTAACCAGAGACATACTTTTTGGCAATGATGAATTTTGAGACCACACTTCTCTGCTAAGAAAAAAAACAAAAGAAAGGTCGATTTTGCATATTCGAAACGTGAAAATAAAAATCGAGTTCGACATTTTCAAATTAATTAATTAAATATAGTTGGGATTGATTAAATTTAATGAAATTAAATAGTTCTAACGAAGTTTCGAACAGTTTCGTAAATTCTTCACACATCTTCCCTACTAAAGAAAACCATAAATAAAAAGACGATATTTCAAATCCGAAACTTGAAAATAAAAATCGAAATTGAAATTCTAAAATTGAATAATTAAATATAACTTTACTTAATTTAATGAAATAAAATCAATTCATTATAACGAGACTTTGAAGAGTTTCGGCAATTCTCGAGACCCCATCCCTACTAAGAAAAACGGAAATGAAAAGTCGATTGTTCAAATTCAAAATAAAAAAATAAAAATCTAATTCGATATCTTCAAATGAATCGATCAACTATTAATTAATATCAAATTTGATTGATGAATTTTAGGATTTCGAATTAGATTTTTATTTTCTAGTTTTGAATTTCGAAAATCGACGTTTCAATTATGTTTTTTCTTAGTAGGAAAAAAGTCTTCACTAAGAAAGAAAAATACAAGACGTAAAAATAAAAATCTTATTCGAAATCCTAAAATAAATCGATCGAATACAATTTTAATAAATTCAATCACATCAAATCAATAAATTCTAACTTCGAAGATGTTCGGCAATTCTTGAGACATTCTCGCGTAACGAGATTCGGTATGGCTCCGAAATTGCGCCAGGAGCCATTTGTTTTCGACTAACGTTCCACCTTAAATCCGGGCAGAATTTCTTCAAGGATCCTTGGAACACTTTCGACTTCATCACGGTCATCGGTAGCATCGTGGACGCTTTAGTCGTCGAATTCGGGGTACGTGAATATCTAAATTCGCCCGACGAATCTTCACAGCGCCTCATTCATTGACACTCTTAAATAATTCATTAGAGTCGTATCAATAGTAAATCGAAATCAAGTCAATATCAAAATTTTTATTGAAAATCGATAATCGCGTCGATACGAGATAAACTGTTGAAAAAAAAAAAACATATTAATCGTACGTTCAATTTCGCATTCTTGACACAGTTGGGCCTTGTAGCTTCGTTCGTGCATCGCGTCAACGATGCGTCATCAAGCGGCTCGATATGATACTTTAAAATGCCTTGAAATATATATATATATTCGATCGATAAAATAACGTTAGCGTTGCAAAGTTGTCCCGATGCAAGGTCGAGGCCCGGAGATCGACAAACCCCATGAAATTACGACTTTGTGTGTTGAAGTGTAATTTTCTTTGTCCCCTACAGGAGAACTTCATCAACGTTGGCTTCCTAAGGCTCTTTCGCGCCGCCAGACTGATCAAACTTCTCAGGCAGGGATACACTATACGAATTCTACTATGGACATTCGTGCAGTCCTTCAAGGCAAGTTTCATAAATACAGAAAGGGGGGGGAGACTCGAGGCGAGGAAAAGATCTGCTTATTTTTATGATTTTTTTAAAGGGATGCTAAAAAGAGGCTATTTTCATCAATTTTTTTGATAGGCTTATATTATATATATATATTGATATAAAAGTTGCTGCACTTAATGAATACACTTTCGAAATACATTAAAATTTTTATAAATGTATTTATGTTACCCAAACAACCTTTAAACGCGTTTTGCTCGAAACAATTTTTTTCGATGGCTGGTTGATACAATCTTCGAAACTACTGGATCGATCCTTACGAAATTTTAACCATGTATTCTTTACAACTATAGCTATAGCGCATATCAAGGATTTTTTTAAATTTTGATATTTACTTGTATTTTTTTTTGCAAGAAATGGTGAAAAAACACTTTTTTTTCGAAAAATTTGTTATTTTTTATTTTTGTTATTTTTGTTATTTTGTTATTCTTGCACATATAATACATCGTATGATATGAGCTATAGCGCATTGAACATTTTGAAAAAAACGTGGTTTTTTCAAAATTTAAAATTTGAAATAAAAATTTTTTAAACCGTTTGATTTTTGTTTCGCATGATTCATCTCCGAGATTTCATCAACAGCACAGAGCTATTATTTTTTTAGGACATTTTTTCTAACTACCATTTTCGTCTATGAATAGTGACTTAAATAAATATTCTTTCAAAATGTATTTTAAAAGCGTATTTATTAACAAGGTACATCCCTCAGGTGACACCCTTCGATTTTGTTGAAATTTGAATATGTTATAAAGCACCGAAAAGTAAACGATACGTATTTTTTTGATCTGCGGAAAAACGGTTTTAAAGGGTGAAACGAACCCTCGAAAATAGGGGTGTTTTTCGTTTTTCGTCGATACCGTTATCGTTTTCATCTCCAATGTATAGTGCACAAAGAGATCAACATTGTCGCAATTTGAATTTTTTAAATATCTCGTACCGTTAAAACGTTGTCGACGAAAAACGAAAAACATCCCCATTTTTGAGGGTGCGTTTCAGCCATACAAACCGTTTTTCCGCCGATAAAAAAAATACGTATCGCTTACTTTTCGATGCTTTAAACATATCCAAATTTCAACAAAATCGAAGGGTGTCACCTGACGGATGTTCCTTGCAAGTGTAACAACTTTTATATCAATATCTATCATATAAACCTATTTAAAAAATCATAAAAATAGCCTTTTTAGCGTCTAAAGTGAGAAGACGCCTTAAGGAATGATTTCTTCACCATTTTTTAAACTTATGGTATGATTTATTACTAATTTGACTGTTACATGGTATTTTTCACCAATATTAAAAAATGGCGAAGCTATAGCACGGTCTTCTAAGCTGCATTTTTAAAACTAGCGTGACGTATAGCTAAAAAAATCAATCGACCGATTCTGATGAAAATTGGGTATGAAACTTTCTAACCCCATCGTCTAAAACATGTCCCTAAATGTTTTTGAAATTTTTTTAGAAAAATATTTCTTTTCAATTGCATAATGTAGCAATTTTTTTTTCGAAAAATTCAGTCTTTTTGTTTCAAAGTGTACCATTTGCTCGATTTTTAACATTCCTCACTTTTTCTTCGTTCATATTCTACGTTTGGGTGTTAGTGACAGGAACAACTTTCGTTGGTTTTTCTCCGATTAATCTCGCCGACCCGTTTAAGGGGTTACGTGGGTTTCGAAGCAAAAAAAGCATATTTTCTCTATTTTTTACCTATAATATATAAATTATTTTGATCAAAATGTTAAGTACATAAAAGGGCAACATTTCAACAATATTTTTAAAAAATCTCATCGACAAATTTGGGAAATTCGGCCGGTGGGACCTGGTTTCCGAAGACCCCTAAAAAAAAGTGTCCTCGTGACGGTCAGGATAACTCATGATAGCTTTATCTGAAATTTAAAAAACCATTTTTTTCTGTTAGTGGATAAGTATAGCTCGTGATTGAACGAAGGATTTCTAAAAAAATTGAAATTTGAATTTTTGGCAGAGTTGTATGCAAAATAGTTCAATTTTTGGTACAATTTACACTACGTATAGCCTCCTAAAATTAGTTGTAATCGAAAAAACCAAACCTTCGGTCAATCACTAGTCAATGGTATTTTAAAGAAGTGTGCAAAATTTCAATAAGAGTGGTGCATTAGTTTGTGAAAAATCGTGTCCACCGACTTCAAAAATAGTGTTTTGAGAAAAATGCGATTACCCGCGTCGCTCCCGGCCGGTCTTTCCCAACGGGGGGAATTCCCAAAGGCTCTCTCTCCTAGAATTTTACTCCGATTGACTTAAGGCGTTACCCCCACTTGTAGCGCAAAAAAGGGCTTTTTCATGAATTTTTTAAAAGAAAACTACAGCACTTTTTTAATCGATCAATATACCATCTTAAAGAACACATCTTGAAGAACTTTCAGTAATTTTTTTATTGAAAAATATTACATTGTTTAGTGTCAAATGGCCGTCAATGAAATAATGTTTTTATATACACGGTTTGCGGTGACCAACATTGCGGCGAAGTGGATCATCTGAAAAAAAATACGGATGGATTTAGTCAAATATAAGTATAAACTAGTCTTTAATCGAAGGATTTTAAAAAATATTTATTTTTCACAAAATGGCGGACAGTCAAAGTTAATGGTTCGATTTTAACGAAAAAAAACGGCCGTTTTTTGGCTATAAAACGGCCATTTTTTTCGAAAAAAAAATCGAACGATTAAAGACGACATTTTTATGTATTAAATCAGCCTGCAAAATTTCAAGAAGATCGGTTCATTAGTGTTCGAGTAATCTTGGTCACCGACTTCAGAAATGCCATTTTGAGAAAAACGCGTTTAAAGTTTCTCTTTCAACGCTCTTTCAACGCGGATTCTTCTCTTTCAACGCTCATATCTCAGTGAATTTTGTTCGGATCGACTTGAAATTTTCAGGACATATTCTCAGATACTTATACTTCAAAAAAATGCAATAAAAAAAATCGATTTTTTCAAAATCACAAGTGGGGGTAACCCCTTAAAACTTTGGGAGAATATTATAGACATATTGTACCATTAGATAATAAAATTTAAAAAACTGATTTTTTGAAATTTTTGAACCCCTTAAAAGATCGTACCATATCTCCGCTGTTTTTAAAGATGAATAAAAAAAATACCACGGCAAAAGTAGTAATAAAAAATACCTCTAGTCGCACGAATGGTTAATAAATCTTCATGACAATCAGCTATTTTTTCCTCGCCTTGAGAAAACGAATTAATTCGAAATTTTCCTTCCCATTTAAATTGGAAAAAGTCGAGAATTCTTTTTCACTCATGACTTTGAGACGTCCTTTACTTTCGTTGCAGGCGCTGCCATACGTCTGTCTACTCATAGCAATGCTGTTTTTCATCTATGCCATTATCGGCATGCAGGTACGATTCCACTCCTGATTTATCATCCCTGACGTAATTTAATAACGAATTTTAAAAAATCCCTAAAACACACAAATCGAAGCCTCCTGGCTCAAGCCCTTGCGTGAAGGATCCTCAAAATGATTTTTGTAACATTGAGTGATGATAAGTTTCGAAGCAAGGCGACATCAATTGTCTTGAAATTGACTCAAGCAGAAAAAAATATATGAAGAACCACCTTTTATCGAAACAGGTCGTAATTTTGAAAAATAGTCGATGGTCGCTTCGGTCGAAAATCATTTTGGAGGAATTTTCACTCTAATTTTCGTAGGCAGTGTGATGATGAAGAAAAAAGAGAAAAAACTTGAAATTACCAGGTTTTCGGGAATATAAGAAACGATTCGGCTACAGCGATCGAACGTCACAACAACTTTCAGTCCTTCTTTGACTCCCTTATGTTACTTTTTCGGTGAGGAATTAATGAACGTGTAGCAAAAAAAATGGTAATTGTTGGGGTAGAAAAATTCCGTATTACTCATGGAAAGAAGTATATCCCCATAAACATATTTATAATTGGCAAATTCATATTCATATCATAACTTTAAATCAATTACGAATTTAAAGTGAAGGAAAAAAAAATTATTGAATTCAAAGTAAATAAAAAAAATGTGATGAATTAAAAGTAAATAAAAAAAATTTAATGAACTAAAAATAAATCAAATTAAAATGAAAATTAAAAGTAAACGAACTACGAATTATCTTACATTCAATTTTGATTGCTATACTTCAAATCTTGGGTATTCGAGAACTTGTGAAAAGTGTGAAAAAATCTTCGGAGCCATTTCTTCAGCTCTCGAATTCCAAGGATTTGAAATATAGTAATCAAAATTCGATCTAGGATAATTCATAATTAGTTTACTTTTAATTAATTACATTTCGTTTAGATTTACTTTTAATTCACTGTATTTTAAAAAAATTACTTTTAACTCATTACATTTTTTTTCAATTCACTTTTAATCAAATAGTGTTTTTCTTTACTTTCATCTCTCAATGAATATTGCTACAAAATTAGCTACATTCAACCTATAAATAATTAAATGCCACTGTGATCCCCCATAAATCAAACATAAGCAAAAAAAGCTTGAGGGGTTGCATCCCTCCCTGCACATACTTCTTATCCACGAAGGTAAAACGTTCAGAATTTGACGAGAGTGTAAGCTAGAGTCGACTAACATTACACACGCAACCCCGTAGAACTATTCCTTTGCAATTGAAGCTGTCCCGTATTTATCAGCAACGTGGTGCACTAATAAAAAAAAAGAGATAAAATTCCCCGAATTAAAAAAATGCCCCCCCCCCCCCGCTGCTGGAGACTAACACTATTGGCTTTTTTTTTTGTTGGTTGGTGCTTATTCGAAAAACAGGTATTTGGTAATATCGCTCTCGACCCGGATACATCGATCTACGAGCACAACAATTTTCAGAGCTTCATTCAAGCTCTGATGTTGCTATTTCGGTGAGTGCCAGAGTCGTGCATTCCTTAGACGCCCAATAGTTCAGGATTTTTAGACATTCGCTCCGCAAAAAATCGTAATAAATAAATTTTCGATTGGATTATGTCAGAGAGTGTCCCCTAAGTATAAAACCAAGTTTGTGTCGTCCGAAACCGCGAGCGTTAGCCGCCATCTTGAAAAAAACGCCTTTTTGCAAATAACTCGGAAACGGTGAGTTTACGTTAAAAATTTTAAGGAACTTTTTTATAGAGGATAAAATTTCCCATCTTTTTTATTTGAAACTTTTTTCTCTATTGTTAATATTTGCCGAGATATAGTCGATTGAAAAAACTAAATTTTTTTTTTGGAAAATATCTCGATAATTTTGGGAAATACGAAAAAATGTAATGATCAAAGTTGTAGAGCATTAAATTTTCTACAATTTTTGTATGAAACTTTTTTTTGTAATATCAATAATTGCTGAGTTCTAGCGCAATGAAAGTTGCCGTCAGGTAAAAAAAAACAGCACGGAAACGGTGAGTTTTACGTTAAAAATTGTGGAGACCTTTTTTGTAGAGGATAAAATTTCCCATCTTTTTTATTTGAAACTTTTTTCTCTATTGTTAATATTTGCCGAGATATAGTCGATTGAAAAAACCAAATTTTTGTTTTCGGAAAATATCTCCATAATTATGGGAAATACGAAAAAAATGTTAGAATCAAAGTTGTAGAGCATTACATTTTCTACAATTTTTGTAGCAAACTTTTTTTTGTAAAATCAATAGTTGCTGAGTTTTAGCGCAATGAAAGTTGCCGTCAGGTAAAAAAAAACAGCGATTAGTGGTAATTACGATTTTTAACGTAAAACTCACCGTTTCCGAGATATTTGCAAAAAGGCGTTTTTCAAGATGACGGCTAACGCTCGCGGTTTCGGACGACACAAACTTGGTTTTATACTTAGGGATGAATGTATACACCCTCTGACATAATCCAATCGAAAAAAATCAATTATCGGGATCTTTTGCGGAGCGAACTCATTTTTGGTGGTAAAATTCCTGGACTACAATTCCTACACGATATTCCGCTAGCTCGAAGTATTTGTAGAATTCGAAAAAAAAAATTTTAAAAAAAGCTAGACTCGATATTTCGATGAGAAAAGAAAAAAAGTCGAACGAGGAAAAAACTTTTTGCAGATGCGCGACGGGCGAGGCATGGCCGAATATAATGCTTTCTTGCATAAAGAACCGAATGTGCGACGCGAAAGCACCAAAAGGAGAGGTCGAGGAGTGCGGTTCGAATCTCGCCTACGCTTACTTCGTGTCGTTCATATTCTTCTGCTCGTTTCTAATGCTGAATCTTTTCGTCGCCGTTATCATGGACAACTTTGACTACCTCACCCGGGACTCATCGATCCTCGGTGCTCATCATCTCGACGAGTTCGTTAGAATATGGGCCGAGTACGATCCCAATGCAACGGGAAAGATACTCTTCACCGAGATGTACGACATGTTGAAGAACATGGATCCGCCTTTGGGCTTCGGTAACAAATGCCCGAATCGTCTCGCCTACAAGAAGCTCATTAGAATGAACATGCCAGTCGACGCCGATGGCAAGGTCAACTTTACAACGACACTATTTGCCTTGATTAGGGAAAATCTTAGCATCAAAATGAGAGTCGGTGAGTATCCTGATCAATGAAGATTTATCCGTTCGTTGACTCGTTTGTTTCATTGATTCGTCGATTGTTTGGGTGTTTATTTTAACAATTCGTTCCTTGATTGCTTTGTTGATTGACCTATTGATTTATTTGTTGATTGATTTGTTCATTACTCGAGAGAGTGGTTTGCTGATTAATCAATAAATTAAGGCGTTAGGCCACTCTAGAGGCCGAAAAAATAGGCTTTTTGGGGATTTTTTTCTCAGAAAAACTACAAAATAAATCGAGATTACAAAAAAGGGTGTTTATTATACATATCAGTGAATGTATACATTAACGGAGACTTTGTCTAGTGCCATATTTCAGGTGTTTACATTTTATTTTTTTTTAAGGAAACGAGTAAAGCTTTTTGAGTGTGGTTTTTTCTTGCTTTTATTCATGATATCCGGAACGTTAAAAAAAATTTTTTTGAAAAAAAAACCAAAATGGCGGCCGTTGCAGCTCCGCGAAAACAGGTCCTCAAATCGCGGGAGGTAAACGGCTGACATCACTGCCCCCTCTTTGTTGATCTGAAACACAAATTCAAAGCATATTATCAATCTGTGACCCTTTGGTCATGGAATGACGGATGGGTTTTTCGTTCAGTACAAATTTCGGAAAATGGCGGCAATTAAAAAAAAATCGAATTTTCGCGTTTTCTTTTCGCATAAAAAGATAAATAATAAATGCAAAAATGTATCTATCGAAAAAACGATCCGTCATTCCGTGAAGACATATTTTCTGAGTATGCTCTCCAAATTTCAGGTCGATATGTTAATTACAGCGGTCAGGAGAATGTCAGCCATTTTTAAAAATGTGTTTTCGAGAAAAATGCGTTTAAAGTTTTGTAATGTGTTTACACAAATGTGTTTATAATTACCGCTAATCGGCAATGCCTGGTCCATAGAGGCGTCCCTCCTCTTCTTCTAGCTGCTCATGTTGAGCCGCTAACATCTCCCGCCGATTTCAAGGACAAAGTCTCCCTTAATTTGTTTGAAGCGATTAATTTCAAAATGCCGGCTGTGCAGCGTTTATCTCAAAATTGCATTTTTTAAGTTGGCCGGAAACATAATTCGGACAATTTTCAACCGATTCACTTGAAATGTTGTATATATCTTGAAAAATACATTGTCTATGGAAGTACGTAGGATTTTTTCTCATTGCATGGCTCATTTGTTATTAATAATTATCTGACGATTTTTTGAGGCAAATGTTTTGAAAGTGAACAATTTCGTCAGATAATTGTCAATAACACATGAACTATGCAATATGAAAAAAAATCCTACGTACTTCCATAAACAATGTATTTTTCAAGATATATTCGACATTTCAAGTGAATCGGTGAAAAATTGTCTGACAAGGAACATCCCTCAGGTGACACCCTTCGATTTTGTTGAAATTTGGATATGTTATAAAGCGCCGAAAAGTAAGCGATACGTATTTTTTTTTATCGGCGGAAAAACGGTTTTAAGGAGTGAAACGAACCCTCAAAAATAGGGGTGTTTTTCGTTTTTCGTCGATAACGTTATCGTTCTCATCTCCAATCTATAGTGCACAAAAAAATAAACATTGTTGCAATTTGAAATTTTTTAAATATCTCGTACCGTAAAAACGTTATCGACGAAAAACTAAAAACATCCCCATTTTTGAGGGTGCGTTACAGCCCTTAAAAACGTTTTTCTGCAGATAAAAAAAAATACGTATCGCTTAATTTCGGTGCTTTATAACATATCCAAATTTCAACAAAATCGAAGGGTGTCACCTGAGGGATGTTCCTTGTTTGGATTTGTTTAGGTTGGGAATTAATTTCAAAATGGCGGCTGTGCAGCGTTTATCCCAAAACTGCATTTTTTTAAGTTGGCAGGAATCGCAACTCACAAGGAACATCCCTCAGGTGACACCCTTCGATTTTTTTGAAGTTTGGATATGTTATAAAGCACCGAAAAGTAAGCGATACGTATTTTTTTTTACCGACGGTTTTAAGCGGTGAAACCACCCCTCGAAAAAAGGCATCTCTAGGGGTAATATAGCAGTTTCACACACAAGGAGTCCACCGAATTTAATGAAACAAAAACGAAAATTCTTCTAATCCGAAGCAATGAAAAATCCACTATAGTGACATTGCAAAAAAAATTAAGGGGTGAACCACCCCTATATTAAGGGGTGGTTTCACCCCTTGAAACCGTTTTTCCGCCAATAAAAAAAAATACGTATCGCTTACTTTTCGGTGCTTTATAACATATCCAAATTTAAACAAAATCGAAGGGTGTCACCTGAGGGATGTTCCTTGTCAGACTATTTTCCACCGATTCACTTGAAATGTTGAATATATCTTGAAAAATACATTGTCTATGGAAGTACGTAGGATTTTTTTTTATATCGCACAGTTCATTTGTTAATATCAATTATCTGACGAAATGTTTGGAAAGTAAAAAATTGGCCTAAAAATCGTCAGATAATTGTTAATAACAAATGAACTATGCAATATTTAAAAAAAACCCTACGTACTTCCATAGACAATGTATTTTTCAAGATATATTCAACATTTCAAGTGAATCGATTGAAAGTTGTCTGAGTTATGTTTCCGGCCAATTAAAAAATGCAGTTTTGAGATAAACGCTGCACAGCCGCCATTTTGAAATTAATCGCTTCAAATAAATTATTGTATACAGTCACTGATATTTATGATAAACACCCTTTTCGTAATCTCGATTTATTTTGTAGTTTTTCTGAAAAAAAAAAAATTCCCAAAAAGCCTATTTTTCGGCCTCTAGAGTGGCCTAACCCCTTAATCAATCAAACCATCAATTCATAAAGTTGTGTATTGATTTATTGATCTATTCATTGATTTCTTGATCGACCTGGTAGTTCATTAATTGGTTTGCTGATTACTCAGTGAAATAATCAATACACCACGAGAGACATTGATAAATCAGTAGTGCAATCAAGAGATCAACCAATCAATGGATCAATTCATCAATTGATATATCGATTGACCTATTGATTTATTAATTGATCTCGTGTTTGGTCTATTAATAAATTCATTGATCTCTAAATTGATCTATTGGTTTATTGATTGATTCGTGAAGTGATATCTTGGTTGATCTATTGGTCGATATATTTGATTCTACTGTTGATTTAATGATCCGTCTGTTGGTTGATCTATCGATTCATTGATTGACTGACTGATGGATCTGCTAGTTGTGTTACTGATGGATCTCTTGATTGACCTGTTGATTTATCGATCTATTAATCGATTTCTTTGTTGCTCCATCGATTTATCGATTCATTTATTGATTGAGCTTTCGATTGATCTATTTATTGATTCATTGACAGATTTATCGATTCATACTTTCCCAAGTAATATAACCCTAATGTCGACCCTCAAAACGACAGATGCTTGATCACGTTTTCACATGATCAACGTTCGGATAATGTCCAACGGCAATTATTTTTCGGCCTGCACGACTTGTGAATTTTACAGCCGAGGAGATGGATCGAGCGGACGAGGAACTTCGACACAC
This sequence comes from Ophion ellenae, assembly GCA_963210295.1. NCBI lineage: Eukaryota > Metazoa > Arthropoda > Insecta > Hymenoptera > Ichneumonidae > Ophion > Ophion ellenae. The sequence goes on from OY723393.1 coordinate 35,829,546, forward strand.
GATTACGAATATTTGGCCTCTGCAAGCAAGAAAGATGCTGGACCTTTTGATACCTAGGAAAGAAGGTATAGTATCCTTCTATTATTTCACTTTTTTGTATGTACAAATTCGACTTTGGATCTTTGGATCATGCGACAAATCGATCCCATTTTGATTCGCAGAATTGGGCAAAGACAAGCTCAGCGTTGGTAAGATATATGCTTGCTTGCTGATCCTCGAGAATTGGAAAACGACGAGATTCGGACAAATCCAGGCGGGCACACAGGTGAGCCATTTTCGCTCCCGTTATTCACCCTTTGCAAATCATATTTTTCGCAGTCCGCGAAAAATCGTAGTGTATTGCCCCCCGAGATAAGCCTCCTGATATTAAAACGCGCGGATTCTCTCCCACTCGCTGATATTACAATATAGCTCATGTATACCATCACGAAAATTACTTCGTTGACGCGATCTCACCAATCTACCCCCCCCATACGTACTAATCACGCTAGCCTATTTTTGCATCATATCTGATCGCGTAAATTCCTGCGCAATTTTTTTTTTTATCAACATCATACCATTAGTGATTGAAATAGATACGTCGAGAAATAGGCTAAGCGTGGCGATAGAAAAGTGAGAAGATCAGATCCAATGAATGTTTGTGCTTCTTCGTGGTAGGAAATCGTCGTAAAGACCGATGTGCGAGGACCAAATTTTGAAAGATTAGTGTGACGAAAAAGCCACAAAGCATCCATGTAGTACGCTGAATACCTCGGAACAAGGTGGATTCGCTTCGAACTAAATCATTTATTGAATTTGAATCAATTGGCGGGGAAAAAAAAACAAATATTTGATTGAACCTTTTTTTATTTTACATGCATTTCTTATATATATATATATATATATATATATATATATATATATATATATATATATATATATATATATATATATATATATATATATATAT
>OY723393.1:35835494-35856538 GCA_963210295.1 Ophion ellenae
TTTATTTAACAATCAATAAAATAACAATACATAGTCGATTAGAGAATTGCACACTTCGACTGATCGATAAAATTAGCCCGTGGTCCAAATTTTTCATCAAAGTGCAGCGATAATTCGCGAAAAAAAAATATCCTCGAATTTGATTTATATTGGACAGACGGATAAATTGATCTATCGAACTTTCAAGATCAAATCCGTTCGTCCCTTTTTTCACCGGTGCCAAAAAATATATACACGTGTCCCCATTCTGGTGAATTCTCGAGACTCGTGTGCGTGGGTGTATTTTATTTTTTCGGATTACATTTCTCCGTGCGGAGATAAAGAAGCGATGGGAATGGACTCGTTGATTTGATACGTAAAAGTGTGCAATTCTGCTGAAATAGACGATCTTAGGTCGATCGCAGTTTGCCTCTGCTCCACGTAGAACGAGCATTTTTTTCGATTTCTTTCGTCAATATATTTCGTTCTGATAACCAACAATTATTTAAACTAGAATGGTTTTTTTTCAAAAAAGTCTTCACGTTTGTTCGATTATTAAAAAAAAAAAAAAAAAAAATCGGAGATGTCTCTTTGCGTACTCTGTATACTCTGTAAAGTAGAACAGAACTTCTTTCTCCTTCACTCTAGACATTTTCCCACGATAATAACTGTCGACACTGGTAACGCTTGGAATTTCAACTCTCAACGTTAATTATACACTCGCAAATCTGACACTCTCACGACTTTCCTCACACTGGATTTCTTCCGATAATCACAATATCTAAAACTCCCCCCCACTTACAAAAATATAATTGTTCGTTCACGAAAGCCACCGCTGAATTATTAAAAGAATCGTTTCGCGAGAAGGGCTCCAAGCACGAGACTCCGAAAAAAAGAAAATTACTACCAATAAAAAAAAAAAAATCGGTGAAAAAATCATAAAATCAGTTTAAAAAATCACTAAAATCGTAAAATCGGTAACAAAAATCACTAAAATCATAAAATCGGTAAAAAAAATCACTAAAATCACAAAATCAGTTAAAAAAATCGTAAAAATGGTAGAATCGGTAAAAAAAATCTGACAAACTTCGTATTCCCGAACCAATCAATTCTCGCCAGTGGTTCGCAATCAAAATGTTCACTAATAAAAAAGAAAATGAGCTTGGAACCCTTCTCGTTCGGAATGTTCATTTTCCAAGCTCAACCTCACCAGCCTCGTATCACGACGACTGCAAATCGAAAAAGTTTCTCCATAGATAAACGATATCCCCGATTGCCAACAAACTATTCACCAAGACCTTAGGCATGTTCGAGCATTGCAAAAACAAAAAGAAACTCTCCGTATAAAACGATAACGACGATCTTTTGTATGTGTCTGTAAATAACGAGGTAGGATTGTGCTGCGTACACAGCTCGTTTGTCGGCTGTTACATTGATTTCTCTTTGTTTTTATTTTCTTCCTTTTTTTTTATTAAACGGCTTATATTTCGACAGTCGTTTGTTTGTTTATCGTGCTGAATCTAGACTTTTCGGTCTTGTCTCGTATCACATCGAACAGCATATACACCTGTAATATAATACATGTATATAAATAGATGACACACACAAAACATGTATATACTCGTATGTTACAATACTTGAAGTACGACAGTTATCAACTTTTACCAAAAATTAGACAAAAATTCACTCTAATGCATGACACGAAAAGAAAATACTTTCATAATTTATTCGTGATTGATGGTAATCGAAGAGGAAAAGAATTTCGACGAAAAAGTTGATTACTGGCTTGTTTATGCATGCTTTATTGACAATTGCATTTGTATGCGGATTTATCGTTCTAACCGCAAATATACATATGTCCAATCATTCGTATATATACATATACATGTATATATATATATATATATATATATATATATATATATATATATATATATATATATATATATATATATATATATATATATATATACATATACATATATATATTTGTATGTATGTATATTTGTGGCTGTTTGACTTATCACAATTAATTCCACAGAATACGAAATTGCCACTTAAATTAAAAATAAAAAAGACCATAAATTGGAGAGAAAAATCTAGCACACATATACAGGCTTTGAGCAACCGGAAATAATGTTAATTAAGATTCACGGAATTCGTACCAAAAAAAACTACGCTTTGCTTGGGTTTTTATATCTTTTTGTGATTACATTTTGCACCTCTACACCACGATAGCATTTTTTATCTGGCACGTGTGACGAACGTATTTTCTAAAATATAAAAATCTTCTCGTAAACGTTTCTCCTTCTCGAACACATTTTTCCATTCAGCGCACATTTGCATCTATTATTAATCGTAAACAATAATAATGATGAATAAATCGGAATGTTAATACGATAAAAAATGTTGCAAGGAAACGAGAAGAGCCTGTATGTGGGTGTCAATGTTCAATTGACAGTTCAATGAGTATTTAAAACGAGCACATAAAAATAAAAACCAAAAGCAAATGTAAATCGTCAGAGCTGAAAATGTAGTAAGTGAGGGAGAGTAAGAGCAGAGAGGGAGAGGGAGAGAAATCATATCTACGAGTCTGACACGGATTATACACGTTCGAACAGCGTTCGACCTTGTTCAACTGCCTGATGGACATGGCCGGTGCGAATCACGCCGGGAATAATCATCACGGTACCGGAAGCAGGGCGAACAGCCTCGAGCCTCCCTCGGCTCACGATGGAAAGTCCGATCATCACAGAGGCTCGAGGGACGAGGAAGAGGGCACGATTGGGGCCCTCGCCGCCGCCGAGCAAAGACGACAGCGTAGCATCAGGTCTGTCGAAAGTTTCTTTAATTTCGTAGCTCGCGAGATCGAAGGGATCGTCGATTATACGGAATCCTTGATTCGAGTAATTATTTTTCATGACGTTAAGATGCAATTTGATTTTTTTTTTTAAATTGGAGATATACAGCAAAGGTAAATAAAGATGATAGGAGGGAGGGATGATTTTTTTGGACGAATAAATGAATGGATTCGGACTTTTGTAAAAATTGATGAATTGTAGTTTTGTCAATTTTGTAAAAATTGACACAATTGATTAAGGGGGGATTGTCTTTTTTTTCGCAAAATTTACCGCTTTTTGGGAATTTTTTTTGTGAAGAAAGTATACAACGGAAAACTTGTGAAACTTGGCATATAGTTTTATTGATCGGTTTACTACATACAAAAAAATGTTTAAACAATTTCATCAAAAAATCCGCCTCCCACCCCCCTCGACGCGCGATGGTCCTTTTTTGATGGTGTGCACGATTACAGCCTTCACGTTCATCCTGCAACAAAAACCCACAAAGCATTTTACTTTAGACACATATAGCTATCGTTCGATGAAGGGGAAAAAAAAATTGACGATTTGGTGACGTTTTGAACTTGAATTATCGATTTTTCGAAAAAAATTGATCGATTTTTTGTTATAAATAAAAAACTATTAAACGTATTGCTTTTTTGCTTCATCAAACGATAAAAGGATGTCAGCTGAGCATTCTGTCCAAATTTGAAGGCAATCGGTTGAATAGTTTTTGAGAAATCGTGCACACCATCAAAAAAGGACCATCGCGCGTCGAGGGGGGTGGGAGGCGGATTTTTGGATGAAATTGTTTAAAACTTTTTTTCTATGTAGTAAACAGATCAATAAAACTATATGCCAAGTTTCACAAGTTTTCCGTTGTATGCTTTCATCACAAAAAAATTCCCAAAAAGCGGTAAATTTTGCGAAAAAAAAGACATCCCCCCTTAATTGTAATATTGTTTTGTCAATTTTGTAAAAAATGTATTGTAATTTTGTAAAAGTTGAATTGTAATCGTAATTCATGAATTTTGTAAAAATTGAATTGTCAATTTTGTAAAAATTGTAATTGTAATTGATGAATTGTAATTTTGTTTTGTCAATTTTGTATAAAGTTGACAAAATTGTGAATTGTAGCTTTGCCAATTTTGTAAAAAATTGACAAAACTGGGTTTCCGTCTATTTTTGTGAGCGTAAAGAATTGGGAACGAGGAAACTTGATTTTTAAGGCAATTTTTATTGAGACATACGCTTTATATATAGTTATGGGAGAAAAACATTTTTTTAAAGATATTCACCAAAGGTAAATAAAGATGATAGGAGGGAGGGACGATTTTTTTGGACGAATAAATAAATGCATTCGGACTTTAGATAAAAATTGACAAAACTTGATTTCGATCTATTTTTGTGAGCGTAAAGAATTGGCTACGAGAAAATGTTATTTTTGAAGCAATTTTTATTGTGACACGCTTTATATAAAATTATGGGAGAAAGACAATCATTTTAGAAAAAAAAAAAAAACAATTGTGTAGGATAGATAAATAGATTGCAAGTAAATAATTTGTTTGGGTTTGCGTGCTGTAATTTTAACAATCTTATAATCAAAATATAAAACTAATAGGGTGAGAAAATATGATTGTTGTAAAAAAAACATTATTGATTAGAAGGGAAAGTATTTTTTTCGATGTTTGTTGTATTTTCTTAGTACGTATTTTCATATGCAAAATAATATGTAGAACAAGAATACATTTTAAATTGTTAAATTTAATAACAAAATTCAACATGTTGCTTGTAGTTGGAAAAAAAGAGGAGTTTTCGTGATTTTTTTTGGGAAAACGTGTGCAGGTTATCGACTTTTTTTACGTTAAAGAGTATGGGTTGTAGTATTTTTAACAATTTTTGTATTGAAAAATATTCATAAATGTGGTAGATACAATGGTTTGTGTAGAGCGCTGTTTGAAAAACGTCCTCCGCGGTGACCACTGCTGCTCCGAAACAAATCACACGGAATAAAAAAAAATCAAACGCATTTAGTTTTTGCATGAGATTATCTAGTGCTTGGACGAAGGATTAAATAAAATATTGGTTTAAAAAATGGCCGCAGCCTAGACTGAAAGTATCAATTTCAGTGAGAAAAACGCTCCATTTCCATCGATAAAAAAAACTATGCATAGAAAAATAATCCTTCGTTTAAGCATTGCTTTTCGATATGTCAAAAAAGCTCATAAAATTTGAAGTTGAACGGTGCAGTAATTTTGTCAATATCGTGGTCACCGATTTTGAAAATGTCATTTTGAGAAAAACGATCGACATAAAATTTTCAGACAATATTTGTGAAATGTCACATTTCCAGAATCCGTCGAAAACCAAAAATCGATACTTTAAACATCAACCCTTAACCCTACATTGACACACTGGGTCATGTTGACCCGGATATATTTTTAGTAAATGCTCAATATTCCAAAATTGACCAATTTTCAATAACTTTTTCCAAAATGTATAATTATAATTCTTTTTTTCCGAATTTTGATTGTGCAGACATTAAGAAATGTTTAAAGTCTATCCCCGATTTTTCTTCGATAAAAACCGACCGAAGGGGTGTAAGTGGATAAAATACTTCCGGGTCAAATTGACCCAGTGTCAAAATCGTGGCCAAATGTACGTATTCCAACGGACGGTTAAGCCACTAATGCTAAGCAGAAAAAAAAATTAACTTGTCTCAATTTCGTTAAAAAATTCAAATCCAATAATCACATACTCGAAAAAAAAAAACTACTAACAAGGAACATCACTTTGATGTGCTCCTCCGATTTTGTTGAAACATTTTTATGTCGAAGCGTATCAAAAACCAACAGACACGTATTTTTTTTATCGGCGGAAAAACGGTTCTAAGGGGTGAAACGCACCCTCAAAAAGGGGGATGTTTGAGACGTGAGATATTTGAGGGGGGAGATATGAAAAAAATTCAAATTGCACCAATGTTTATTTTTTCGTGTACTATGCATTGAAAATGAGAACGATAACGTTGTCGACGAAAACCACCCCTATTTTCAAGAGTTCGTTTCACCCCTTAAAATCGCTTTTCCGCCGATAAAAAAAAATGGTAGCGTGTCATAATGTCACTCGACAAAATATCACGGATAAAATATCACCGACAAAACATCACGACCGTAAAATATCACGATCCGATTATTCTCCCCACGCGAGAGTGAGTTTGTTTGGGTTTGTTTTGTCCGTGATATTTTGTCGCGTGATCAGGTGACATGGAACCAAAAAAATCCATGTCTCTCAGTGTTTGCCACTCTTCCACCAAAAGAAGTTTCAACAAAACCGGACGAGGCCACCAAAGTGATGTTCCTTGTAAGAACGACAAAAAAAGTCGAATAAAAATGATCAGGCAAGGAGAAAAATGCGTGAATGAATATTGACGCTTTTCCATTTCTTTTGGCACTCTGTTTCAGAAACAAAAAGGTGAACTGGAAGATGTCCCACCAGTACGATAAACTAGGGAGCAGCGGAGAGAGTAGCCAGGGAGGGGGTGGGTCTGGGGTTGTAGTTAACGGCGTGGAACGCGCCCCCGAGCTAGAGCCATTGCTGGCAGAGTCCTCCCAGGACCACGACCACCACCATCATCACCAATACTACGATTACGAAAATGATCAATACCATCACCACCACCACCACCACCATCATCTTCACCGACCACCCTCGTACTATCGACACCAGAACACCTACGCACCTCGCTCCTCAATCCGTTACCTCAAGGTGTCGACTCGGTCCAAAAAAAAAACTAACAAAAACAACTATTTCGAAAATCACCCTCCTCCAGGGCCCATGCTTCTGCGTTTCGATTATTTTTCACTTGCTCTCGATCAATGCGACTCAAGAGAACCTCTCATTCGTACACGAAGCGTGTCTAGAAAATAACAAAAAAGTCAACATTGCAGTCTTTAGAGATCGCACCGGAGATGGCCACCATTTGGGGTCGAGAAATTCGAAAAATCATGGACGATTCCAAGACCCAATCGTGAAACCCCAATTTGAGAATTTTTTTTTTCGTGTGAAAAAGTGATTCACTCGTAAAATTAATTACACGTCTATTCAGTATGAATATCAAGCTGTTAGAAGATATATATATTTTTTTTTCGATGTACACTACCACGCAAAAGTTTGGATACACCAGTCGATATTTCTCGCCGCACTGAAAGCTAGATAGCTCCGTCAAAAAAATAGATAAGCAAATTTAACGAACGGCGTTTTGAAGAGAATCAATGCAGCTTTGTTTTGCTTTTTTGAAATATTTTTTATGATTTTTTTCCGACCCGGTGCGCACTTTTGAACGCGTCTGTCTTTTTGGCTTTTTTCGACCATCGAGAATTGGGCGCATGACTTATGGAATTTTTTCATGTCACTTTTATCCATAATAATCTTGAAAGGGGTAGCGGAAGGTCCATTTTTTGTTTTTTTTAAGTTTCGTACGATTTTTTTTCGCAAAGTTATTTCATTTTTTGTTAAAAAAAGACAAATTTCGGGAAATGCAACGTAACTCAAGAACTATAGGGTTTAAGAGGAAATGTCGTGGATGTAAAAAGTTGCATTGGTTTATACTGGATCGCCTGGAATTTTTTGAGAATTTTCCTGTGCGACTTTTGGTTGGATTATTTTCGCTCGAAACTCTGATGAGTAGGATGGCTCGAGTCGAAAAGTATGGCATTTGGGACAAAATATCGGGAAGTGGAACTCTTTTAGTTTTCGATTTTATATGTGCTTGTATTTTTTCAGATTTTTTTTCGAAATTTTTTTGGCCGGAACTCGTAGAATCGTTCAAAAAATGGAACGGCGTATCTCGAAAATTACTGAGTTAAAGACAAAGTATCAAGAGGGGTAAATGTTGCAGTGTTTCGTTTTAAATACGTTGATTTTTTTTCAGATTTTAATCAACACTTTTTTTTACAATGTTTCAAAAGCACCTGGACCTGAAAAAAAAACGTAAAAAATCCGAAAAAATGCAAGCAAATATAAAATCGGAAATTAAAAGAGTTTCGTTTCCTGATATTTTGTCCTAAATGCAATACTTTTCGACCTATACCATCCTACTCGTCAGAGTTTCGAGCGAAAATAGTCCGAGCAAAAATCTCACAGGAAAATTCTTTAAAAATTCCAGGCGATCCAGTATAAACTCATGCAACTTTTTACGTCTATGACATTTCCTCTTAAACCCTATAGTTCTTGAGTTACGTTGCATTTGCCAAAATTGCTCTTTTTTGACAAAAAATGGAATAACTTTGCGAAAAAATCGTAAGAAACTTAAAAAAAAACGAAAATGGACCTTCTGCTACCCCTTTCGAGATTGTCATGGATAAAAATGACGAAATAAATTTCCATAAGTTATGCGCCCAATTCTCGATGGTCGAAAAGAGCCGAAAAACAGGCACGTTCAAAAGTGCATACCGGGTCGAAAAAAAATCATGAAAAATATTTTAAAAAAGCAAAACAAAGCTGAATCGGTTCCCTTTGATACACCCTTCGTTAAATCGGGTTATCTATTTTTTTGAGCTATCTAACTTTTAGTGCGGCAAGAAATATCGACTGGAGTATCCAAACTTTTGAGCGGTAGTGTACATAATTGCCAACTACTAATATCTTCTATTGTTATCTTTTTTTTAGGCACTCCGCGGCGTGACATTCAGCATCTACAATTTTTTACCTGAAACAAAAAACAAAAATTCTCGTCAATCTACAGAATACCTAGAGAAGTACGCACGGCATTTAAAAAATATTGTTTTACTCAAAAGTTGTAGATATTTGAACTTAAGAAATGAATTTTCAGTGAAAAATTTCGTTATAACTGCTCATAAACTGCTCATAAAATGAAAAGTTTTCGATAAATCAGAAATTCCGTACGTACTTCCCTGCGAAATGCAATTAATAATCAAATAACTTAATTAATAATCAAATAAAATGCAATTAATACTCAAATAACTTTTGAGGCGTTACCCCCACTTGTAGCGCAAAAAAGGCCTTTTTCATGAATTTTTTTAAAGAAAGCTACAAAACTTTTTTAATCGATCAATATACCATCTTAAAGAACACATCTTGAAGAACTTTCGGTAATTTTTTTATTGAAAAATATTACATTGTTTAGTGGCAAATAGCCGTCAATGAAATAATGTTTTTATATACACGGTTTGCGGTGAGCAGCATTGCGGCGAAGTGGATCATCTGAAAAAAAAATGCGGATGGATTTAGTCAAATATAAGTATAAACTAGTCTTTAATCGAAGGATTTTAAAAAATATTCATTTTTCACAAAATGGCGGACAGTCAAAGTTAATGGTTCGATTTTAACGAAAAAAAAACGGCCGTTTTTTGGCTATAAAACGGCCATTTTTAAAAAAAAAAAAAAACGAACGATTAAAGACTACATTTTTATGTATTAAATAAGCCTGCAAAATTTCAAGAAGATCGGTTCATTAGTGTTCGAGTAATCTTGGTCACCGACTTCAGAAATGCCATTTTGAGAAAAACGCGTTTAAGGGGGGATGGTCTTTTTTTTTCGCAAAATTTACCGCTTTTTGGGAATTTTTTTGTGAAGAAAGTATACAACGGGAAACTTGTGAAACTTGGCATATAGTTTTATTGATCTGTTTACTACATACAAAATTTTTTTTAAACAATTTCATCAAAAAATCCGCCTCCCACCCCCCTCGACGCGCGATGGTCCTTTTTTGATGGTGTGCACGATTACAGCCTTCACGTTCATCCTGCAACAAAAACCCAAAAAGCATTTTACTTTAGACACATATAGCTATCGTTCGATGAAGGGGAAAAAAAATTGACGATTTGGTGACGTTTTGAACTTGAAGTATCGATTTTTCGAAAAAAAAATTGATCGATTTTTCGTTATAAATAAAAAACTATTAAACGTATTGCTTTTTTGCTTCATCAAACGATAAAAGGATGTCAGCTGAGCATTCTGTCCAAATTTGAAGGCAATCGGTTCAATAGTTTTTGAGAAATCGTGCACACCATCAAAAAAGGACCATCGCGCGTCGAGGGGGGTGGGAGGCGGATTTTTTGATGAAATTGTTTAAAAAATTTGTTGTATGTAGTAAACAGATCAATAAAACTATATGCCAAGTTTCACAAGTTTTCCGTTGTATACTTTCTTCACAAAAAAATTCCCAAAAAGCGGTAAATTTTGCGAAAAAAAAAGACAAACCCCCCTTAAAGTTTCTCTTTCGACGCTCCTTCAACGCGCATTCTTCCCTTTCAACGCTCATATCTCAGTCAATTTTGTTCGGATCGACTTGAAATTTTCAGGACATATTCTCAGATACTTATACTTCAAAAAATGCAATAAAAAATCGATTTTTTCAATATCTCAAGTGGGGGTAACCCCTTAAATTTGAAGCAAATCGAGTGAAAATTGTTGATATATTTTCTAACAATTTGATATTCATACCAAATAGATGTGTAATTAATTTTATGAGTGAATCACTTTTTCATACGAAAAAAAATTGTTAAATTCGCACATGATTTTACACCCGTCACTGTGGCCTAGCGCCTTAAGCCTTTGATTCAAAAATCCAAAATAATTCACGAAAATACCACTTGATTACAATTTTATTGGAAAATACTCAATTCCCTTCAAAACTACCGCAGTCAAATAATTCGTTCCAAAAAGCAAACAACTTTTTTTCATTCGAGCTTCGATCCGCCATTTTGTTCAACTTTTCAAAATTGACACGTCAAACATCACCAACGACCATCACAGCGATCTATACATCGTAACAGTAATGATAAAAAAAAACCCATAATTCAATTACTCAACTCGTAAAATTTTTCATCCACCAAGTTCTGCTAAAATATTGAAAATCAGTCGCCTGCAACGACGCCTATCTCTTCACCCTATCGACCTCACTGCCGCGACGACCATCGAGTTCGTCGATCGAACATCCTTTCGTCGCTCGAATCGTGTCCATCTCCGGATCGCGCGTAAATTCACAGACCATTATACATTAGCCATACTTAAACTAGAAACTCCAGAAAACCATCTAGATATCTCCAGATAATCGTATAGTTCCCTCTGTTCAAAATCGTTAATATCTTGCCTTCTCCTTCTCGTTGACGATAGAAAGATTTGTGTGCTCCCTTTAGGTATACTTTCTTCTAGCCTTCAAACTCACACCACCTCGACTAGCTTTTCCTCGATATTTGACCCAAGCTGGTTGTTGGAGAACCGCTTTTCTTACTGTCAAAACCTCAAGGTAGATGACACTATCACGAAAGACTATGGAAATTATCCTTGGAACATTGACGATTTTTTTCACGGAAATCAGAAAACGGAAGAAAAAAAAGCCCTCGGAAGTACACACACATCGATTAGTCAAGATAGCTGATAGCTCTAGTATTAGAGAGAACCTTCCCTAGCTACTTACCTCCATAAACGACTTTTTAGACTACCGACGTCATAGTCGAATCTAATTTTTTTTATAAAAAAACATCACGTTGTGTGGAAACACAAATATATATATATATATACATATATATATATATATATATATATATATATATATATATATATATATATATATATATATATATATATATATATATATATCGTAATTGGATATATTATTGCTGTATTAAAAAAAAATATATAATTGCGTATAATAGTTATATATATATATATATATATATATAATGGTAATATATAATAATAATAATCATTATTATACAGGGTGTCCCTTTATCTTTGCCACCCGAAATAACTCGGTAATTATCGACGTCACAAAAAATTGTTCCAAACAAAAGTTGTACGATGCGAAGGGAGCCATCAAATGCGACCATTTTCGTTTATTTCGGCGGAGGCGCTGACGTACAGTGAAGGTCACCGTCACTTTTTTAAACGGAATGGTATATTTTTTCAACGATCTTTTGGAGCACCTCAAGCCGCATAAAAAACATTAGGGGGTCAAAGTCGTTCAAGGTCGTTCAAGGTCGTTCAAGGTCGTTCAAGGTCGTTCAAGGTCGTTCAAGGTCGTTCAAGGTCACCTATTCAGATTTATATCATCGATACTGACCTTGAATGACCTTGAACGACTTTGACCCCTGAATGTTTTTTATGCTGCTTGAGGTGCTCCATAAGATGGGTGAAAAAAAAATGTACCATTCCATTTGAAAAAGTGGAGGTGACCTTCACTGTGCGTCAGCGCCTCCACCGAAATAAAAACAATTGGTCGCATTTGATGGCCCCTTTCACACCATACAACTTTTGTCTGGAACATTTTTTTTGTTATGTCGATAATTACCGAGTTATTTCGGGTGGCAGAGATAAGAGGGACACCCTGTATAATAATGATTATTATTATTATTATTATTTATATATATATATATATATATATATATATATATATATATATATATATATATATATATATATATATATATATATATATATATATATATATATATATATACGAATGTCATCGTCTGTACATTTGGTAAGTACAGAAAAAAGAAGTGAAAAAAAAGACCGTCTCCGGATCCCAGTATCGACGAGGTAGTCCGGCGTGTCCTTTAAATTTCCCGGATCGCAAATTTACAAGGACGCGCGGATGAAAAAACAAAAGATCACTGTAAAAGATCCTCTTCTACGTGTTCTCAACCAATCACGATCATTCATCGAAAGAAGCATGCGCATGCGAGAAGATTTTTACTACTTTGCATGATCTCGATTATTCTGCTCCACATACATATTTATATAGACTAATATTATTATTCACAACAATTACGATACGAGCATACGTTCGAGTATACACGTATGTGCGTAGTTTGTAGATTCTCTTTTTTCGTTGGTCTTCTTCATTCTTGGACATATTTTGGGTAAATTGACACACGCTGCGTGGACTATTCGCGTGTTTCGAATTAGCGTTCCGCGCACGCGCGTGATTTTTGGAGATACAATGCTCGATTAAAATTGACGAGAAAATGCGAAGATATCGAAAATTCTGAGATAATTATAATGATAATTGGAATTTTGAAAAGTCGAGCCCGGATTCGAGACACGCGAGTTTTCGTTGTTTCGTTGAAACGGAGGCAAAAGGCGTCCTTGATGAGAACTTGAGAGACGTGCAGCACGCGCTGACGCGAGGAGAATTTTTTTTTTTTTTTTTTTTTCGGCGAACTTAAAAAATTCAATGATTTTAATGTCAAGCAAGAGGAGCTGTTCGACGAAAAAGAAAAGAAAAAAAAAAGAAAAGAGCAAAAGCGGACGCGCATCGAAGTACCAGGTTATCCAGAGTCATCCCCAGTCGCGAACGCGAACACGAACGAACCCAATGCTCAATTCGTTTTCTCGTTTAGATGGACCTACAGGAGGTCGTAGTTAGTGATTCGCGAGCCGGGAGCTTCGAGAGCCTCACGCATCCCGGCGAGAGGCTACATCCTCATCATCAGACAGCCCATCCACCGAGACATCGTTCACGATCACCGAGTCTGAGGTAATTTTGCGCCGTTCGTGATATTGTCTCACACGGAACATCCCTCAGGTGACACCCTTCGATTTTGTCGAAATTTGGATATGTTATGAAGCACCGAAAAGTAAGCGATACGTATTTTTTTTTATCGGCGGAAAAACGGTTTTAAGGGATAAAAGGCACCCTCAAAAATGGGGATGTTTCTTGTTTTTCGTCGATAACGTTTTAACGGTACGAGATATTGAAAAAATGTCAAATTGCAACAATGTTTATTTTTTTGTGCACTATAGATTGGGGATGAGAACGATAACGTTATTGACGAAAAACGAAAAACACCCCTATTTTCGAGGGTTCGTTTCACCCCGAAAAACCGTTTTTGCGCCGGTAAAAAAAAATACGTGTCGCTTACTTTTCGGTGCTTTATGACATATCCAAATTTCAACAAAATCGAAGGGTGTCACCTGAGGGATGTTCCTTGTCAGCGAATTATAATTCGGACGAATCGAATTAGCGAGGCCCGGTTGAAATTCCGAACTTTGAATTATCAGAATGCTCAAAACTCCGAAAGAATGCTACCACGAAAGATCAAAACTCCGAAAGAATTTTATAAGAAAGACCAAAACTCCGAGAATCTGAACGGGGCCGGGTTGAAATTCCGAACTTTGAATAATCAGAACGCTCGATACTCCGAAAGAATTTTACACGAAGCCCGAAACTCCGAAAATCCGAACAGCGTCAAAATAATTCGGGTATGGAAGTTTTGAAAAGTTTCAAAATTTTCAATAAATCGACGGATTATCTCAATAATTTTGTTTATTAATGCCTTAGGCCACTCTAAAGGCCGAAAAAATGGGCTTTTTGGGGATTTTTTTCAGAAAAACTACAAAATATATCGAGATTACAAAAAAGGGTGTTTATCATACGTTTCAGTGACTGTATACAATAATTTTTTTCAAGCGATTAATTTCAAAATGGCGGCTGTGCAGCGTTTATCTCAAAACTGCATTTTTTAAGTTGGCCAGAAACATAACTCAGACAATATTCAACCGATTCACTTGAAATGTTTAATATATCTTGAAAAATACATTGTCCATGGAAGTACGTAGGATTTTTTTTTTATAGCATAGTTCATTTGTTAGTAACAATTATCTCACGATTTTTTAGGCAAATTTTTGGAAAGTGAAAAATTTCGTCACAAACTCCGAAAATCTGAACAGCGTCAAAATAATTCGGCTATGGAAGTTTTGAAAAGTTTCAAAATTTTCAATAAATCGACGGATTATTTCAATAATTTTGTTTATTAATGCCTTAGGCCACTCTAGAGGCCGATAAATAGGCTTTTTGGCGATTTTTTTCAGAAAAAACCACAAAATATATCGAGATTACAAAAATGGGTGTTTATCATACATATCAGTGACTGTATACAATAATTTTTTTCAAGCGATTAATTTCAAAATGGCGCCTGTGCAGCGTTTATCTCAAAACTGCATTTTTTAAGTTGGCCGGAAACATAACTCAGACAATATTCAACCGATTCACTTGAAATGTTTAATATATCTTGAAAAATACATTGTCCATGGAAGTACGTAGGATTTTTTTTTTATATTGCATAGTTCATTTGTTAGTAACAATTATCTCACGATTTTTTAGGCAAATTTTTGGAAAGTGAAAAATTTCGTCACATAATTGTTAATAACAAATGAACTATGCAATATAAACAAAAAATCCTACGTACTTCCATAGACAATGTATTTTTCAAAAAAACATTCAACATTTCAAGTGAATCGGTTGAAAATTGTCTGACAAGGAACATCCCTCAGGTGACACCCTTCGATTTTGTTGAAATTTGGATATTTTATAAAGCACCGAAAAGTAAGCGATATGTATTTTTTTTTCATCGGCGGAAAAACAGTTTTAAGGGAGGAAACGAACCCTCGAAAATAGGGGTGTTTTTCGTCGATAACGTTATCATTCTCATCTCCAATGTATAGTGCACAAAAAAATAAACATTGTTGCAATTTGAATTTTTTAAATATCTCGTACCGTTAAAACGCTATCGACGAAAAACGAACCCATTTTTGAGGGTGCGTTTCAGCCCTTAAAACCGTTTTTCCGCCGATAAAAAAATACGTATCGCTTATTTTTCGGTGCTTTATAACATATCCAAATTTCAACAAAATCGAAGGACGTCACCTGAGGGATGTTCCTTGTGAGTTATGTTTCCGGCCAACTTAAAAAATGCAGTTTTGAGATAAACGCTGCACAACCGCCATTTTGAAAATAATCGCTTCAAAAAAATTATTGTATGCAGTCACTCATATGTATGATAAACACCCCTTCTGTAATCTCGATTTATTTTGTAGTTTTTCTGAAAAAAAACATCCCCAAAAAGCCTATTTTTTCGGCTTCTAGAGTGGCCTAACCCCTTTAGAAGTGATTTTACGTCTATTTTGAAATTTGTCTAGACAATGTTCTACGTTCTGCATCATTTACAGTCAACTGTATAGACCTTCGCTGGCATGATCTTGACGAACCTTGTCATTTCGGAACATTAAAGTCAGGAATTTTAAACCGTTGGCGCATTCAAAGTTCGGAATTTCAACCCGGCCCCCATGTCAAGATTATGCCAGCAAAAGTCTACACAGTTGACTGTAAGTGATGTAGAACGTATAACGTTGTCTAGACAAATTTCGAAATTGATGCAAAATCACTTCGTAGTGAAAAAAAAAATCTTGAAATCATTCGTCGATTTATTGAAAACGAGGAAACGTTTAAAACTTCCATAGTCGAATTATTTTGACGGTGTTCAGATTTTCGGAGTTTTGATCGTTCGGGGTAGTATTCTTTCGGAGTTTTGAGCGTTCTGATTATTCAAAGTCCGGAATTTTAACACGGCCCTATCTTGAATTTTGGAATATTAAAATTCTTAATTTTAATCCGTCGGAGCATTCAAAGTTCGGAATTTCATCCCGGCCCTGAATTAGCATACTCGAAATGCCGTAAAACGCGGGGCCGAGGTCGTTCAATCAATGACATTAAATCAATTCGTCAATTTCAATCAATTGTTCGAAAAAATTTTAGAACTTTTTAGAAATTTTATTAATTTAGAGATTGGGAAATTGTTAGAGGAAGAGTTCTTTTGGGAATGTTTTTTTTCTTATATTTTTCGAGACAATTCTATTAGCAATTCATTTTTTTTTCAAAACATTCTAAAAGGGCGAACATTTTTTTAGAATGTTTTTTTCTTCTAATTTTAGAAAAGGAATTGTATCAGAAATTTGATTATAAAAAAAAACATTCTAGTTCGGAAAATAATGACTTTATCTTTAAGAGTCCCTTAATTCGAGTCCATGTTAATCGATTGTTCGGAATAATTTGAAAACTTTTTAGAAATTCGAATAATTTAGAATAATTAAGAAATTCTAACAATTTAGAAAGTTATTAGACAAATACTTCTTTTTAGAATGTTATTTCCTTATTAAAAAAATCATTAAAAATTTAATTGAAAAAAAAAAACATTCTAAAAAGACTAACATTCTTTTCGAAATGCTTATTTTGAATTTTAGAAGAAAAAGTTTCCAAGCAATTTGATTAGAAAAAAACATTTTGCAAGGATGAACATTTTTATTCAAATCTTTCGCTAAATTTAGAACAAATGTAATTACAAATTTAGCTAGGAAAAAAAACATTCCCAAAGGACGAACATTCTATTCAGATTTTTTTCTAACCGCAGAACAAAATTAAATAGAAACTGAATTCGAAAAAAAATTCTCAAAGCACGAATGTTCTTTTTAGAATGTTCTTGATGTAATTTTAGAAAAAAAAATGATTAAGAAATTTCACTAGTAAAAACATTCTAAAAATGACGACTCTTATCGAGTCACAATGAAAACATTCCGAATGTTCTAAGCAATAATCAAAACATTCTAAAAACAATGACTCTTATCGAGTCTCTCTTCACCGCCTCGCTTTCATTTCGTTTTTTCAATCGTCCATTCGTGGTCCTCTCTGAAAAAAGGCACTCACCCGTCACGCACAGATCGCCGTCGCCAACGAGGAGACAGAGGTTCGATCATCATTCACAAAATTACATCGACGGGCCGGGCTTCAGTGACACAGTGAGCAACGTCGTCGAGATACAGAGGCACACCCATCATCCCCATTCGTCACAGTACAATCATCGACACAAAATACGAGGTAACGTTATCCCGCTTCCCACTGTACGTCAAATCAAACAATAAGTTTCGACGATTCGTAAAAAAAATGTTATCCAGCCTCAACTTGCGAATCGTACCTTCTTTGGATCCTTCGATAATTCCATAAAAAGTAGATTAAAAAAATAAGAAATCTGCGTCCATTGTATGACGGATCTGTCGCGGATGAAATAGAAAAATAAATCGAAATGTACGACTCGCATTGCCGCTGTGATAATTTTTTTCCGCAAGATGCAAGATGTACGGAAACAATAATTCATGTACAAATAATTCATGTCACTCGATGTAATAAGTTTTTTCATTCTGTTGTGTTGTGCGCTACACAGACTATTACGACCACTGCGACTATTACGACGATGGTAATTCTCTTTCACGAAAACTTTTCGATACCCTTTTATCCAGAGCAGATTAAAATACAAATATTATTATATTGTTTAAATGTATCTAATATATATATATATATATATATATATATATATATATATATATATATATATATATATATATATATATATATATATATATATAATATATTATAATATATTATTCGGTGTCCAAATTAATTCAGTGTCTTTGAAGTTAACAAACAAGATTTCTAAAGGGCACCGAATTAATTTGGACACCGAATAATATATTATAATATATTTTTTTTAAATATATAATATATTAAATATATTTATTATAATATATTTTATTATATTATTTAGATGATCATATAATATATTAGTATTATATTATTTTTATTATATATATATATATATATATATATATATATATATATATATATATATATATTACGGTTTGGCTTTGTATTTACATTTATATCTTATTTCCTGTATGAATACACTTAACTGATACTTAAAACACCTTGCCCTTGTACATATACTCCGACAGTGGAGACGAATCACATTTTTCTCTCGCACATTACGAATTAACTGACTCAGCTCGATCAAACTCTAAAGTGCACAAGTTTGTTTCCTTCGTATTTAAATCGTCTATTTACTCATTGAAACGACACGACTTCAAAAATACAACAAAATTCACACCTAGCAAAGAAGAAGAAAAAATAACACTGTCAATTGGAAACAGTTTTTCGAAAAAAAATAATTAAAAAAAAACATTTCGTACACTCGACAGGAAGCATGAGCTTTGTCAGTCGTATACACGTTCATCAATCTCGCCGACACAATTTCTCTTCACCATTTCTTCCTTTGCCGTTAGAGAAATTTTGAAAGTTCTTTTTTCGTTTTATCTTTTTTCCGCGGAATTCGCTGGTTCTGGACGAAAAGATTTTTAAAAATAATGATTTTTACGAATTTTTTGACAAACGAACAGTTCTTGATGCGATCGATGATTAAAAATTGAGTGGAGTGGCGATCTTTTTATGAGATAAAACCATTAATTGTTCCGTTAATTATAATATCCAAAAGGTGTAACGTTCTCGGAGAATTAAACCGAAATAAGAATTAAATTAAACCGAATTTCTGGAATTAAATCCAGAAATTTCATCGAGCTCGTGATTTCATACGATTCATGCACTATATTATTTTCACAAATCTGTCATAAAGTCGTAGTCGCAATTCGCGAGGCATGTGACACTCTCGTCCATATTATTTTTCGATCGCCGATATTTCAGCGCTGATTTTGAGCTTTGCGGGGGGGCCCCCACCCGTTTGAAGCATGCTCGCTTCGTTTGGATAGTTTATCGGAGCAACGTAGCAGAACGGAGATTAAAAAAAAAAAACTTAATCGCCAATCGTATAATTTTCATTAACTCCGTAGTGACCAATTTGTAAAGTTCGTTAGAATTTATATTCCGGAAAATTAAGGAGGGAGATACATTGAGGCGGGCAAAAAGAGCAAATTTTCATGATTTTTTAAAGAGGCACGATTTCTTCACTGTTTTTAAGACTTAGGGCATGTTTTATTATTACTTTGGCCCTTAAATGGTATTTTTTTAATTTTTAAAATAACGGAGGTATGGCACGTAGCCTCGGGATTAATCTGAAAAACAAAACATTTTTCTTTCATTAACACTCATAAACAGAACATGAACCAACAAAAAATGAGAAATGTTGAAAATCGATTAAATAGTACGATTGGAAACAAAAACATCTAGTCAAGCATCATCATCAAACACGTTTTAGACAATAAAGTTAAAAAGAATGATACCAAATTTCACAAGAATCGGTCGATTAGTTTCACGCCAGTTTTGAAAATGCAGTTTAGAAGACCGTGCCATATCTCCGCCATTTTTAAAGATTAATTTTCAAAAATCATGCAGCAGCCAAAAGTAGTAATGAAACATTCCCGAAGTCTCAAAAATGGAGAAGAAATCTTTCGTTTAAAAAAAAAATCATGCAAACCAGCAAATTATTTCCTCACCGAAGATATCTTCCCCCTTAAATCACGATGTCTTCCAGTATCTGATAATAGCGAGTCGCGTGCGGCTCGTCGATGATGGTCTGGATAATTTTTTGAAAAGTTGTCGAACACAATTATCGACAATTGGACCAATGCGTCCAACTGATCGATGCGAGGGACGACTAGTTCAATCTTTGGCATCGACAAGCCGCACACGATGTCTTTTCGTTCAAGAATCGTTGGCATGCTTTACCGCGTTAAGAATCCAGCAGATTCACCGCAATGACTCATTAGCAACGATGACGGCCAGTCGAGACAGAATAAACGTGGATCCAGTCGAAAAAAAAACCTTGGGTGATTTGCCTCGTTGAATTGTGATTGAATCGATGCGATGAATCGTGCGTAATTTTGGGCAGCCATTCTCCAACTCAACCATTACAAAATCAGACCGCCTTAAGCCCGAACAAACTCAAAACAAACCGAACAAATTCAAACAAGCCTGGTCGAACGCAAAAGAAAGCGAAAAAACAGGCTCAAAGGACCCAAACGAATCTCAAACCTAAACAAAAGGAACCCCAAAGCGACTATGGTGAACTTAGCTGTGAACTTACTGTCACGACCTAAAAGTCAGGGTTGTTTAAAAAAATTAATAACGAAGGGAGCGTTTTGAAATGTTTACAGTAGCCTAACCCTCGAATGGCTGATGGTAACTACGATTTTTTATCTAGATTATCTAGATAATATTACCGATTATCTAGATTATCTAGATAATATTACCGATTATCTAGATTATCTAGATAATATTACCGATTATCTAGATTATCAAGATTATATTGCCGATTATCTAGATGATCTAGATATTATTCCGATTATCTATATTATCTAGATAATTTACCGATTATCTAGATAGTGCACTGAATACCAGATGCTAACTTCGACCTTTTACCTAAATTATCCAGATCATATTACCTATTACCTAGGTAGTAAAAGTGTACCATCAGTCGTTAAGTAACGACTGATGGTAACAACGATCTGTTATCTAAATTATCTAGATAACATTAGCTCATATCTAGATAACCTGGCCAATATTAGCTACATAATATAAAGTGGATAATACAATCTGGGCAAAGTGGATAACAGATGGCCTTATCTCGACAATCCAGATAA
>OY723393.1:35856738-35866738 GCA_963210295.1 Ophion ellenae
CTGACTGCCAGACCTGACCTTGTGCGCTCACGAACCTGCCTGCCTATACTTTTTTTTTCGTTCCCGTCCAGGGACACTGACATCGCCGACGTTCGAGAAATTTCGAAAACAAATTTTCCCCCGGACGAAAACGACCCCGGTCCACGGATTGAGGGTTAAAGTCGCATGAAATTTTTCAGATTTTCTCTTTTATTCTTGGCGATTTTTTTTCCGTTGCCAAAACTCGTAGAATTGTCCAAACAATTGATTGGCGTACGTAAAAAAAATCTCAAAGGAAAATTCTGAAAAAATTCCAAGCGATCTAGTACAAGCTTACTCAACTTCTTATATTTTTGACATTTCCTCTCAAACCCTACAGTTCTTGAGTTACGTTGCATTTTCGAAATTTGTCTTTTTCAGCAAAAAAAATGAAGCTACTTTGCGGGAAAAAAAAATCGTACGAAACTTTTCGGGAAACAAAAAAATTGAGCTTTTTCTACCCCTTTCGCGTTGATCGTGGATAAAAATGATTTTTAAAAATTCCATAATTTATGCGCGCAATTTTCGAAGGTCGAAAAATAGGCGAGAAAACGTCACTTGCAAAAGGCAGTGCCGGGTCGAAAAAAAAAATCATAAAAAATATTTCAAATGTAAGAGAAAGCAGGACACAATGATTCCCCCAGTGCATAACATCTATAAGAGAGGAGAACGACGTCAGGTCCCCAGCGTTTAAGGTAGTTCCTCTGCGAAAATCTCAACCAAAAGTTTACATACCATGTTTATGTTTAAAAGATTGATAATTGGTTCAATTAGTAATGAATAAAATTAAAAACTACGCAATATTGACTCGGTACTAGTAGATAATACGATGGATATCATTTATTGCCGTAAAATATATTTTGTATTGTGTTTTTGATCGACCATTGCCAGTAAACTTTTTGCCGGGACTGTCCAGGCTTTGCCCCAATTGTTTTTTTTCCAGGCTTTGCCAGGCTTTGCACCAAAATTGTGAAGGCTTCTCATGGTTATATCTTGGAAACTAGATGGTGAATCATTCTCATTTTTTTTCACATTATTCGTGATATCTTACTGTAGCTTATCCTCGTTTTTTATCAATTTCTTAATTTTAGTTTTGACGGTAGAATTAATGATGCTCTGTTTGCCCATCATAACGCATTTGTTACGTGTAAACCAAGCCAACTTTAAGTGTAAATATCTCAGGTTTGGGGTGGTCAAACTTATTCAAATTGCACAGATGTTTGGATAATGTATTAAATAACGTATATGTCAAATTTCAACCATTTCTTAATTCAACTCTTCTGTGGAGGTACTACCTTAAGCTTACGAGCGGAAGCGAGAGCGAGAATGAAAACTGCCGTCAGCGCCGCTAATCGAGAACTAAACTTGGGGAATATTCCCCCGATAGAATCGGCACATAATATCCTTAAGAACTGCTCTTCTTTGTACGTCTGAATTCGTTGCTCGCGTATACCCACGACGTAGGTATGACATTAGCGACGAAAACGAAAATTAATATTCACTATACGAACAGAGAGGAAAAGAGGAAAATGGAAACGAGTTAGGGTAAGGCGAATTATCGTGTGGCGAAGTGAGGAAAGTAAGGCAAGTGTCAGGAGTGCTATGTCACACGTGATCGTGAAAAAGGGGGGAAACGAAAATCATTAGGTCGCGTAACAAGTGCATACTCATCGGTCATTCGGGTGGAAAGAATTTTCGCGGTATATGTGTCTGTCAATAGTTTCCGGTCATTCTGGATAATTGGAAAATTTTGAATCACTCGATTGTTGCACAATTGGAGTGGAATAGTGTACTTCATTTTATGGAGCTAAATAGCATCTTCGTAAAATAATAAATAAAATGAATTATATTGGAATAATATCATTTCGCTATTATCCAAAGTCATCGAAAATTTTGCTATTATCCAGAGTGAGAATTATAAGGGTTTCAAGCATCTTGCGCGGATATTTCTTGACAGAGAAAAATATGATTTTTGATGGCTTTGCTCGTCGAAAAAAAAATACAGCGTATTTTTGTGACGAATAGTATTTGCCAAAAAAAAAATTGAGGATTCTTGTAAAAAAGAAATCATTTTGAGTACCGCGGAATGTGATAATAAAATTCCGAATGAGAAAAACTTTGTTTTGTGCAATCAACGAGAAAAAAATTATCAGCGATGCATTTCAAAGTGAATAAATGGAACTTAATTCTTTTTAAGGGAAAATACCACTGTGACGGGTCGAAAAAGGTCGTTTTTTTTTCTTTTTTTGTCCATCAAATTATTCATTTGGGATATGGAAAAAAAGGTATGTTAGTCAGCATACATTGAATTTATTTCGGGTGAATTTTTATTTTTTAACATAAAGAATTGCCAACGTTATTGAGGTATAATCGAGCCTCTGCATAAAAAATGTGGTCCAACGGTCGGTTCGATAACTTGACAATGGTTGATCTGAAAAATCAAAAAGTTTTATTATCTATTTAAATGTCGTTCTCGTGGTAAGTATCGGGTTTTCAAAAAAAAATCTGACAAAATGGCGGCTGTTTAAAAAAAAAAGTACAATTTTGTGCGAAATTTTTACTTATATTCAGGTGCAATTTTTACTTATATTCAAATACAAAATTTCAAACAAAAAACACGACTGCGTGCCACGATAGTCTCTACAATTACGGAAATTTCATTTTTTTAAATTGAAAATCGGACAATTATTGCCGAATTATTGCTACAATTATTGTAGAATTATGATTCCAATTATTGCTGAATTATGATTCCGATTAGATCGAGGAAAGTCGTTTCGATAAAAACGCGATTGAAAGTTTTTGTATACGTAAATCGTTGCGTTACCTGCTCTCACGAAATCGTCTGTAACTTGGTCAATTGTCAATATTTTGATTCTACATTTTTTCACATATTATTGCATATGTGTTCTTTACGAAAATTAAAAAAAACGATATCTTTACCCATCACAGTGGTGTCCCGGTTAAAAAATAGTTTTTCCGGTAATGTTTCGTATTCGGAATTTAATTATCGTCATTCCGCTGAACTCAAAATGAAATTTTAATTTTTTTCCAGCTCGCTCATTTTTTTTCTGGCACATACTACTCATCGCAAAAATACGATATTTTTTTTTTTCAAGGACATAAAAAACCATCGAATATCGTATTTTCCTCGGTCGCAGAATCTCCGCGCCAGGCCCCTTAAAAACTACAGAGCCACCTGACAAACGTCACCTCTACATATATCGCGTACTCGCGGCAACGGTAATACTTTTTTCTCCATATCCGGAAGTAGTACAACCCGCGAAGAGTTTCACCTTTTTATACGATTTTCTCGCGTCATCCGCTTCTATAACGCCACCCCAATAAGCATGCGATCGTGCGCCCAAAAATTCGTCAAAATTGCCCCCCCCCCCCCAGCCCCGAAAAACACACCACGAGAGAACTCAGCCCATTCGCTCGTTCCGTTTCCTCGAGCACCCTCGACAACCCTTGACCCTTGGAGGGTGACTTTGTTTTTTTTTAGGGTTTTTGGTTTTTGGTTTGGGTTTGGGTTTTTGGTTGACTTCGGAAGTCAACCAAAAAATGTTCTGGTTTTGGTTTTTGGTTTGGTTTTTTTTTGGTTTGGTTTTTTTTTGGTTTTGGTTTTTGGTTTGGTTTGGGTTTTTGGTTGACTTTGGAAGTCAACCAAAAAATGTTCCACCCTATTTTGCGGCGGGGCTATGGGCCCAAAGTCAAAAACAAAGTCCCGAAAACAACAGGCGGTGAAAACGAAATTAAGGGGGCAGAAATAAAGTCCAGAAATTCGCAAATTGGCGCTGCAATCGCAATGCCCGGTGTCCAAAACCGGGGTACCGTTTTGCGTCCGCGTAACGACGGGCCCATTTTTCTTCACGTACACGCGAGCTACCGGAAGTTGAATCCGGCCGGAAACAATCGTCGCGTAAAATTGCCAACTTCCTAATTGAAGTTTCCACCCGACGAAAAAAAAAAAGAACCGACAAAAATGAACAAAAACCAATGGACAAATCATTATCGTTATTATCATTGATTGCTGGCATCATGATCGTTATCGTCCATCATTATTATTGTCGTTACTGTCGCGATTTCTCGCTACCTCTATTATCCACCACTTGTTACGAAAAAAAAAGATTTAAAAAAAATGAAGGGAAGAGAAGAGTTATCTACTTCTATTAGGTAATGATACTGACACCGGTACTGCTGTCTACTACCACTTCTACTACTACAACTATTACTACTACTACTACTACAACAACTACTATTTCTACCTATACCAATTGCTCTATACCACCATCGTGGAGCTGCGCGCGAAACGCCAACGAACTTACCCATTTGGGGTCCTCGTCCAACGGACGAGGCTGATAGCTAGAAGAAATGATTCGGAAGAGGAGACCGACTGGATGGAGGGCTGGAGGGCGCGAATGACCGTCGTGTGCGTGTATGTTCCAATCGGAGAGAAAGAGAGAAATTATTAACACGTTCACATACTGCCAATCGTGCGGGGCGTTAATTAGAAGGGAAAAAAAACGAAACAAAATATGCAACAAGAATTAAGGGAGGATCGGAATTTAAATGTTCCGTATCTAGAGAAAGGGCACCTTCTGGGATAAAATAATCAATCTCCATTTCGGCGTATTTTTTGTCCTTTTTACGGATGTGTAGAAAAAGTTGTCGATATGTCACATAAAATTTAAATAACAAAAAAAAACGAAAACAAACCCAAACATGGTACGATTTCGTAACATTGTTATGAATTCCGGAGTGAAAGTAATCGGGACGTTTGTTGGGAATGCCAGCAGGACGTAAACATTGTCGGATGATTCGTACCATGATCAATCGTAGAAAGGGACAATTTTAAATAGCGTTTTCATGATTAGAAGGTTAAGGGAGACTTTGTCCTTGGAGTGCCATATTTCAGGTGTTCACATTTTATTTTTTTTTACAGGAAACGAGTAAAGCTTTTTGAGTGCGGTTTTTTTATTGCTTTTATTCATGATATACAGAAAGTTAAACAATTTTTTTTTTTTGGAAAAAAAAACCAAAATGGCGGCCGTTGCAGCTCCGCGAAAACAGGTCCTCAAATCGCGGGAGGTAAACGGCTGACATCACTGCCCCCTCTTTGTTGATCTGAAACACAAATTCAAAGCATATTATCAATCTGTGACCCTTTGGTCATGGAATGACGGATGGGTTTTTCGTTTAGTACAAATTTCGGAAAATGGCGGCAATTTAAAAAAAATCGAATTTTCGCGTTTTTTTTCGCATAAAAAGATGAATAATAAATGCAAAAAATGTATCTATCGAAAAAACGATCCGTCATTCCGTGAAGACATATTTTCTGAGTATGCTCTCCAAATTTCAGGTCGATATGTTAATTACAGCGGTCAGGAGAATGTCAACCATTTAAAAAAACGTGTTTTCGAGAAAAACGCGTTTAAAGTTTTGTAATGTGTTTATAATTACCGCTAATCGGCAATGCCTGGTCCATAGAGGCATCCCTCCTCTTCTTCTAGCTGCTCATGTTGAGCCGCTAACATCTCCCGCTGCATTTCGAGGACAAAGTTTCTCCCTTAAAGTGCCCCCAAATAGTGGTTCCATTTTTTTTTTCCGGCAAGGGCCCCTTTTCTGGATATTTGCCGAGTTTGTTTGGTGAGCGTGCAGGCTGTGTCATTGCGCAACGCTTTTTTTCGTTTGTTAAGGTGTTAGGTCACTCTAGAGGCCGAAAAATAGACTTTTTGGGGATTTTTTTTTAGAAAAACTGCAAAATAAATCGAGATTACAAAAAGGGTGTTTTTCATACATATCAGTGACTGTATACAAAAATTTTTTTGATGCGATCAATTTCAAAATGGCGGCTGTGCTGCGTTTATCTCAAAACTGAATTTTTTTAAGTTGGCCGGACACATGACTCAGACAATTTTCCACCGATTCACTTGAAATGTTGAATATATGTTGAAAAATATATTGTCTATGGAAGTACGTGAGATTTTTTTTTATATTGTATAGTTAATTTGTTATTAACAATTATCTGACGATTTTTAGGCAAATTTTTCACTTTCCAAAAATTTGCCTAAAAAATCGTTAATAACAAATGAACTATGCAATATAAAAAAATAATCCCCCGTATTTCCATAGACAATGTATTTTTCAAGATATATTCAACATTTCAAGTGAATCGGTTGAAAATTGTCTGAGTTATGTTTCCGGCCAACTTAAAAAATGCAGTTTTGAGACGCCACACAGCTGCCATTTTGGAATTAATCGCTTCAAAAAAATTATTGTATACAGTCACTGATATGTATGATAAACACCCTTTTTGTAATCTCGATTTATTTTGTAGTTTTTCCGAAAAAAAAAACCCAAAAAGCCTATTTTTTGGCCTCCAGAGTGGCCTAAGGCCTTAAGGTAGTACGAGCGCGCAATCGTGATTTCTATACATTTTGTTCAAATTTTAACCACACATTGTTCATATCATTATGTATGTTTGAGTGAAATTTCAGAACAGTCGACTATTTAGACTGGAAGATAATGGGTTTTAAAATTGCAACTTTCAACACTGCAGGGTCTGCATTGGAATTTAGACAGAATAATTTTCCGTCAAAAACGTTTACCCCCTATAATAAGAAGAGATATGGCAACACCGCAGAACAGTATTGTTCAATATTTCGAGAAAAAAATAATAGTCGTGTTCCTAAAGTTAAAAAATTGGTCATAAAAAAATATTTGCATAATAAATATTAATATTTTATATTGTTTATGTTATCTTCATTAACAAATAAAAGTGTTGGTTCATTCAGGATTAATTGAAAAATTTGTACGATTAAAAATTGCTTCGAAATAAAAATTTGTGTTGCAGTATTATTTCAAATATGCCGCGCAAACTCACGTCATTGGATACGTGGAGCGATGCGGTGTTGCCATATGTCTTTTTATTATAGGGGACAAATATTTTTTACGGAAATTTATTGTCTAAATTTCAAAATATTTGTCCCCTATAATGAGTAAAATAATAAAATATTTGTCCCCTATAATCATAAGACATATGACCACACCGCATCGTTCCACGTATCCAATGACGTGAGTTTGCGCGGCATATTTAAAATAATACTGCAACACAAATTTTTATTTGGAAGTAATTTTGAATCGAGCAAAGTTTTTAATTAGTTATGAATGAACCAACACTTTTGTTTGTTAATGAAGATAACATAAACAATATGAAATATTAATATTTATAATGCAAATATATTTTTATGGCAAAATGTTTAATTTTAGGAACACGATAATTATTTTTTTTTCGAAATATTGAACAATACTGCTCTGCGGTGTTGCCATATGTCTTCGTATTATAGGGGACAAATATTTTTGAAATATAATTATGCTTTCTTTACTGAACGTTTTTAGCAAAACTGAATAGTAAAGGCAATCCAAACTTTTTTCACTCTTTCCCGCACTAGTTTGCTATCTGAACATAATTTTTATTCAAAATTCATAAACACAATAGAATAGTATGACTGGTACGTCTGCTTTAGAAGCCGAAAAAAGCGTTTTTTCAGCAATTTTTTTGAAAGGGAAGGAAATGATTGCTGTAAACGAAATTTTGAGACGATAGTGTATTATATTCAAGCTTTGAAAAACAATTTTTATTATTAAAAAATATTGAAATTTTTCAAAGTTGTAACGATTTTTCTGGGGCGCCTGGAGTCTGCACTTGTAAATCGGTGCCGGTGATGGAGGTCGTGCGATGCATCTGAAACAGTCGAACCAAATTTTTTTATAGTTTTTATAAGTTCCTTTTCTATATGAACTAAAAAAATACCGAAGAAATGATGAAATTCCAAATTTCTTCGAAGTTTGGAAAAAAATTCAGTTTTTTGAAGAAAAAAAAATTTACTTTAAGTTGCAAAACAAGTAATTTAAATAGTACTTTTGTCCAACTTTTTTAGTTCAAATAGAAGATAATTTAATACTGAAGCTAGATCACTTTGATTTTTTTCGATCGGACATATATTGTTTTTGCTATCGCCGGCACCGTTTTCTAAAACTTGTGAAAATGAAAACTCGAGAAAACGGGCTTTAAAGTTTTCGGTCCAAAAAAATATAAGTTTTTGGATACTGACACTAATTAGATGTTAATCAGCTATCCCCGGGCCATACAATAATCCTTCCTCTTCTTCAAATCAGATTTTTTGAAGCCTGTAAAGCAGACTACTGCCTTAAAAGTTGCAATTTTGAAACACAATATCTCCCAATCTATATAGTCGTATGTTCTGAAATTTCACGCAAACATGCATAATGATATGAACAATATCTGGTTAAAATTTGAACAAAAGAAAAAGAAATGACGATTGCGCGCTCGTTCTACCTTAAATGTCGTGGGACCAAAATTGGCCCATGATATTCGCACTCAAAGTTCGACACTGACGAGGAACATCACTTAAGGGTCTGCTTTCGATTTTGTTGAAATACATCTATGTGATAAAGCATTGAAAACTCAGAAACATTTTTTTTTATCGACGAGAAAACGGCTTTAAGGGAGGAAACCACCCCTAGGGAAAGACGTGTCATCCCTTAATTTAATTTTGTTTTCTATACTTCTATAGTGAATTTTTCATCGCTTTACATCAGAAGAATTTTGGTTTCTGCTCATTCGGACCGTGGACTGCAGGTGGGTGAAACTGCAAAACTACCCTTAGGCACGCCTCTCTCGAGGGGTGGTTTCCGCCTTTAAAAACGTTTTTCCGCCGATACAAAAAAAGACGTGCCTGATAGTATTCAATGCGTTATCATATACATGTATTTCAAGAAAATCGAAGTTAGACACTTGAGTGATGTTCCTCGTGAGTGAACCGTGCAGTAGTTGCTCTCCGGCGAGAATTTTTGTTCTCCAAGTATTGAATAATAAACGATAATTATTGAATCGTATTATCGATTTCCCAAACGAGTCACCGTATTCGTTATTTTTTAGCGAGGAATAAAATAAATTTAAGAAAAAAAATGCACTCATCCGAAGGTGAATTCGAAGCTCGATCTGGCTCGAACGTTCCGCGCGACTCAGACTAGTGTGCCATTCTCTACTACCCGCACTTTGAACGCGAATATCTCGGGCAATTTTTGTCACACGACATTTTCAAAAAGAGCGTTTTCCTCGCAACGTCACACGCTTCATGCTCACGAAGGGATAGTTAATCACCCGGTAATTCTTTACAAAATTGACTTTCCCGAAAAATGAGCCTAATATGATTTTTTTAACTATTTTCTCATTTATTGGGCTATAAATGATGATATTCAGTCGGGGAAAGCTGAAATTCATCCCCCCGTAAGAAGTTATGGGGTTTTTTAAATTCGCGGAAACACGTGATAAAATAGGGCATTTTTGAACATTTCGACGCCTACAATAGGTTTGTTTGCGTTCATTTTGGTTTGTTTGAGTTTTCAGCCTCCCCTGACTGAATATCATCATTTACAACCCAACAAATGAGAGAATAGCAAAAAACAAATGTTAGACTCATTTTACGAAAAAGTCATTCACCCAAAAAATTACCAATCACTCTGTATATACACATATATACACATTTGCGAATACGAGAACAGTGAGTACCTCTCACAAAGAACGGTAATCCAAAGAACAAAAAAAAACGATTAGATTTCTATACTTTGCGCTTACCGAGACGAACCCGTGTGAATTGCGGATAACATTCCTCCTTTATTATCGAAACACAAGCGAGTCAGAAGAACCAGTCGAAATCGAACCGCGATCAATCGCAATTATAATCGACTTATCACGTAAGTAGCTAATCGAGAACGTAAACAATTTGAAAAAAAAAGGAATTCGACGAACATTGCCGATCGCAGCGCCCTCTCGCTTTCGAATGTACTATTAAAAAAAAAAAAAACAAAGTCGGAGAAGAAAAAAAAACATTTCACGATCGCGCCCTCTCCCCGTCACAAGCCCTCACCTCGACCCGCCCCAATAAAATCGTGTACA
>OY723393.1:35869238-35918836 GCA_963210295.1 Ophion ellenae
CCTAAATATAAAACAAGCCAATTTCTATTAAATGAGTCCAGAATTAATTCCACTAGTGTATGCGGGGCTACTGTTTATTGGTCACGATCCCGTAAGAGGGTTGTACGATATATTTTTCGCTGTCAAATAACTCTGTAATACTTTATGCAAAAGTGAACTATTTTCGTGAAAGTATTTTTTTGATTATTTTTTAAGTGAAGGCAACTTTAAAAAATAGTTAAGAAATAATGTTGTATAGAATCACACGTTTTTTTAATTATTTGTAGTTTGAGGACGCAGTAACAAAGAATTATCAACGATAAAATAAGAATGATTATTAGACTCGCAAAGTATTGGACCCCTGATTAAAAAATTTATGCAGATCATTCTTATTTTATTGTTGACAATTCTTTATTACTGTGTCCACAAACTACAAATAATTAAGAAGTTTAATTCCCTGCAACAGTTTTTTTTTCAATTTATTTTTAAAGACGCCTACCCCTTGCTTAAAAAAAATAATAATAATATCTCGAAAATTGTTGACTTTTGCATAAACCATTGCTGGGTTATTTGATAGCGAAAAATTTGATAGGAAAGGGTCCTACAACCCTTGTCCTACAATCCTTTCACGGGATCGTGACCAGTAACCAGTAGCCCTGTGTATATATATATATATATATATATATATATATATATATATATATATATACGCACACACACACAGGGTGTCCCTCTTATCTCTGCCACCCGGAGGGAACTCGGTTGTCCGGTGTGAGAGAGGCCATCAAATGCAGCCAATTTTTTTTTATTTCGGTGAAGACGCTGACGCACAGTGAAGGTCACCTCCCATTTTTTAAATGCTATGGTTCATTTATTTTCAACCATCTTGTGGAGCACCTCGACCCGCATAAAAAATATTAGGGGATCAAAGTCGTCCAAGGTCATTCAAGGTCACCTATTAAAATGAAATACAAATCTAAATATCTCGGATCACTACCAAATATTTGGTAGTGATCATCGATACTGACCTTGAACGACTATGACCCCCTGATGTTTTTTATGCGGCATGAGGTGCTCCACAAAATGGTTGAAAAAAAATGGACCATTCCATTTTAAAAAGTGGAGGTGACATTCGCTGTGCGGCAGCGCCTCTACCGAAAAAAAAATTGGTCGCATTTGATGGCCCCCTTCACACCGTACAACTTTTGTCTGGAACATTTTTTTGTGACGCCGATAATTACCGAGTTACTTCGAGTGGCAAAGATAAGAGGAACACCCTGCATCGTGTTCATATGGGGCATTCCATACCAATTCGACCTGGGTCTGACCCTCGACCCCTCAAATCTGGTTCCCGATTTTTTCGATCATTACTCTCACTCTATCAAGCAATTACAATTTTTTTCAGATTTTTCAAAATAAATTTGAGCGCGTCATGAATTTTTGAATTTTTTTTTTCGAACCCCTCGATGGTCGTAATTGAAAAATCTGAAAAAAATTCCCAAAAATACAGTGTCAGATATAAAAAATGTTGGTGTAAAATTCATAATGTCGGGGCTTTTGCTTCAACCCCTAATTAGAGTTTTTGTCAACCATGATTTTAAAAAATCGAAAATTACAAAATACACTTTAGAAAAATCGGAGAAATTTTTTCAAAATCTGGTATTATGCATACAAAATTTCGAGAAACAGTCTACAGTAAATTGACCTCTGCTTCTTATTTTTTTCATTTTTTTTTGCTCAAAAAGCTAAAAAAACGGGTTGAAGCAAAAGCCCAAACATTATGAACTTTACACCAACATTTTTTATATCTGCCACTGTATTTTTGGAAATTTTTTCAGATTTTTCGATTACGGCCATCGAGGTGTCCAAAAAAAAAAAATTCAAAAATTCATGACGCGCTCAAATTTATTTTGAAAAATCTGAAAAAATTGTAATCGCTCGATAGAGTGAGAGTAATGATAGGAAAAATCGGTAACCCGATTTGAGGGGTGGAGGGTCAGACCCAGGTCGAATTGGTATGGAATGCCCCATATATATGCGTCAGTGCGTGTATCTATACGAATGAAACAAAGGTAACGTTGTTAAGCATCCCCACGTTGTATACGACGACGAAAATAATATTCCAAAGAATAAAAACGAAGAAAAAAAACATGTATCTCTATCGCCACAACCACTACCATCTCGGAAAACTTCTTTTTTTTTTCCTTTTTGTATTTAATTTTTGTACTTTCTTTCCAAACTTTTCGCTCAAACGTCTCATCGATCTCACAAAAATTACGAGCATATTTATTAGACCACGAGACTACTACGTTGTACAGTATCGATATGTATCATTCGAATTCACACGGTGTATAAACGAGACACGTTAATTATTATTATCATCGAGCGAGTGAAACAGTGAAAGACACGAAACAAAATCAACCACAACCGATCTTCCGGTAATCATGAATTCTACGTCGGCCACGATTACCGAAATTGAAGAAAAGAAAAAAGAAAACAAAAAATCACAAAAATAGGTGAGAAAAAGAGCGAAGCATTTTTCGAACCCCGCTCGCACGCGGAGCTAGCCATTTTTCCGACTCTTTCATCGAATAACACGAGGGAAAAATGAGAAAAATAATAATAATAATAATAATAATGGATGATAGACAAAAAGAAGCATGTGCGCGTGTGTGTTTTGTGTGTGTGTGTGTGCGCACGCGCGCGTGTGTATGTCCATCGATTAGTGAGATTCAAGTCATTGGTAAATCAATTAACTTTAAAACAAACGTACGATTTCATTATTTGCATTTAATAAATAAAACAAAAGAAAACACGTGAAAAGAAATACTTACGATTAAGAGTTTTTCTACTTATCTACATATATATATATATATATATATATATATATATATATATATATATATATATATATATATATATATATACATATAAATAATATAAATATTATAAATACACGTACATAATAAACACACACACGCATATATATTATTATGAATATAATAATTAAAATGATGATTCATATTATTTATCCTTGATTTATTGTCATCGTCATTATCACGACTGTTATTATCATTATTATCATTATTATTATTGTTGTTGTTGTCGTCATTATTATTAATATTATACACGCGTACGGTGTACACGGAGAGAATACGAGAAGTGTAAAATTACGTAGCTAATTAAATAATAATCCTGTCGATAATAATCGCACCTCGTCACTAGACACTCGGGCGATAAAACGAGAGCTCGATATAGAGTTTCATACTTTTGCAAATAATCGAATTCGTTATTGATAACCAAAAAAAAAAAAACAAAAAAAACACACACACACACACATCCTTTGATCTCCAAATAACTCCCGTACGACGGATTGAAAGCTTATTATCGTATTTTTGTGTCGTAGCGAATTTCTTTTCTCGTTTCGTTCCCTGTCGTTACGTTTGTCGCGAATTATGCGAGTCTCTCACGTTTCTATAATTAAAAAAAAAGAGTTGCGTGTACGGGACTCGGTCGGAAAAAGATTGATGGAATGCTGATGAAGTGTCGAGTGAACATTTTTTTTTTTAAATAAATAAATTTTATTATTATTATTATTTTATGTATATATTTTTTGTGGGCGATTGAACGGCTGTTATTGCGTGTTCGAGAAATTTTCCTTGCGTCGATCCTCGGAGGAACACAGAAACAAAAAAATCAGCAGATTTCGCGTTCTCAGTTGGGAATAACTCGACGAAAAATCCTCGTACTAGTCTCGATGCAATTGAAGTTTATTGTGACAGAAGAGATCGAAAAAATGCGAGAAAGAGGGAGAGAGAGAGATAGAGAAATGTGACGAACTATTAACGAAGGATCTTAAACGACGACGAATCAATAAATTTGTAAGAAGAATTGCCTTAATAACTAAAGTTCATTAGAAAAAAAAAATAAATAAATGAAAACACGTGATTCTCGGCTTATGGAAGGCGCGCGAAAAACAACACAAAAATAGCGGCATGTCTACTATGTATATGAATATATATACACATATTGTTCGGATGAGAAATAGTTGAATATTTTTAGTGGAAATTGCGTATGGAAAGGAGCGCTAATTCGCTCGAATTGAACCAGCCCTTTCCCGAATTGAATCTTTTTTTAAATCAATTCTCCATTCGAAAAATGTCGATCTTTGATTGCGTATGTGTGTGTACATATACAGGATGTCCTGTTACGAATGGATAATCCTGCAACTGTCGATAGATCGGATTATGTCCTACTATATGCTGGAACTTCAGTTTAGTAAAAGTCCCACGGTTTTCGAGATAAAAATCAGCTGCTTTTGGTTTTTCGCATGCCATTTCTACAAATGATAACTTTTTTTCACCCGGGTTTTTGAAAAATACTTTTGGTTATTTGCTTTATCTAGAAAAGTCTTCTTTTTAACCTTAAAGTTAAGAAAATTTTATGAAAAAGATCTTATGCAGAATTTTCATATAAACCAATTCGAACATCTGACTTTGATAGCCTGCGGTATAAAAAAAATGTACTACGCGTATCGTGCGAATTACTTTAAAAAGCTGCTTAGGTATTGTCCATTCATATTATTTGTAGGAATGGCATGCGAAAAACCATAAGCGAATGATTATTTTTTTTTTCAAAAAATAACAAAGCTCAAATTCCAGCATATAGTAGGACATGATCTGACCTATCGACAGTTGCAGGATTTTCCATTTATAACAGGACACCCTATATACACACACACACACACATACATATGGGGCATTCCATACCAATTCGACCTGGGTCTGACCCTCGACCCCTCAGATCTGGTTCCCGATTTTTCATACCATTACTCTTACTGTATCAAGCAATTAAAATTTTTTTCAGATTTTTCAAAATAAATTTGAGCGCGTCATGAATTTTTGAATTTTTTTTTTGAACATCTCGATGGCCGTAATCGAAAAATCTGAAAAAATTCCCAAAAATACAGTGTCAGATACAAAAGATGTTGGTGTAAAATTCATAATGTCTGGGCTTTTGCTTCAACCCCTAATTAGGGTTTTTGTCAACCATGATAAAAAAAATCGAAAATTACAAAATACACTTTGGAAAAATCGGGGAATTTTTTTTTTAAATCTGTTATTATGCATTCAAAATTTCGAGAAACAGTCTACAGTAAATTGACCTCCGCTTCTTATTTTTTTCATTTTTTTTTGCTCAAAAAGCTAAAAAACGGGGTTAAAGCAAAAGCCCAGACATTATGAATTTTATACCAACGTTTTTTGTATCTGACACTGTATTTTTGGGAATTTTTTCAGATTTTTCGATTACGGCCATCGAGGTGTTAAAAAAAAATTCAAAAATTCATGACGCGCTCAAATTTATTTTGAAAAATCTTAAAAAATTGTAATTGCTTGAAAGAGTGAGAGTAATGATAGGAAAAATCGGGAACCAGATTTGAGGGGTCGAGGGTCAGACCCAGGTCGAATTGGTATGGAGTTTCCCTCTTATCTGTGCCACCCGAAATAACTCGATAATCATCGCCGTCACAAAAAAATGTTCCAGACAAAAGTTGTACGGTGTGAAGGGGGCCATCAAATACGACCAATTTTTTTTTTATTTCGGTGGAGGCGCTGATGCACAGTGAAGATCACCTCCACTATTCAAATGGAATCGTACATTTTCTTCAACCATCTTGTGGAGCACCTCGAGCCGCATAAAAACATTAGGGGGTCAAAGTCGTTCAATGTCATTCAAGGTCACCTACTAAAATGAAATCCAAATTTAAAAATCTCGGATCACTACCAAATATTTGGTAGTGATCCGTAGATATTTAGATTTGTATCATCGATACTGCCTTCGAATGACCTTGAACGACTTTGACCCTCTAATGTTTTTTATGCAGCTTGAGGTGCTTCACAAGATGCTCGAAGAAAATGTACCATTGCATTTAAATAGCGGAGGTGACCTTCACTGTGCGTCAGCGCCTCCAACGAAATAAAAAAAAAAATTGGTCGTATTTGATGGTCCCCTTCACACCGTAGAACTTTTGTCTGGAACATTTTTTTGTGACGTCGATAATTACCGAGTTATTTCGGGTGGCAGAGATAAGAGGGACACCCTGTAGATATATATATATATATATATATATATATATATATATATATATATATATATATATATATATATATAAATCCATCGCGCGTGTAAAAATGCTGATTGGCGCCTCGCGTGTTCCTTGCGAATGAAATAAAGTAACAATAGGCCGTGCGATTTACGAATTTTCCACAAACATTATTTTAAACTAATCCGAAAATTGACTGCCGCGAGTTCGGGTGTGCCGACTCTCGTGTGAGGGAGGGAAAAAACAATAATCTTTTCCTTCGATCGATTGGATGCTTGCAAAGTGAGCGAGTAAAAAAAATTGGGAGTACACAGAGGATCACACACAGGCCGATGAGGGCAGAAGGGCAGAACGTATAGAGAGACTGGTGTGTTTCGAGAAATCAAAATTGGTTTGCGAAGGAGCAACAAAGTTGTGAAAAAACAAGCCAAAAAGAAAAACAAATCGAACATAGGTGAAGGGAAAGGTCAGAAGGGTTGCGTCAAGTTCAGCGAGAGGTCGAAGTGACACTCCGAAAGGGACTGGTATGACTGTCTTTGCGCATGCGCGTGTGTTTGAACGTCTGTGGTCGCCGAGGCCGTGCGCAAAAAAAAATAAACTCTCGTATTGCGGCCAGTTGTTATAAAATTATATAAATGACGAAAAAAAAGGATGAAAAAAACCATTGAAAGCTTTAACTTTGAATAAACTAACTTTAAACCATATAGAGTTTAACGTGGAGAAAAAAAAAGTGCGAAAGAAAAGAAAACCGACGAAAAACGAGACGGTGAATTTTTCGATCGAAAAGATAATAAAACGATAGAGGAAGAGTGAGCGCGAGAGTCCGGTGGATGGCGGTACGAGAAAATAGCCACCGAGATGTGCCGGTTCACTCCCGCGCTTTTTTCACTTTTATCGCGGAATATGAAAACGAATAACGTAGAAGAGAAAATAAGCGAAGAAAATTGACTATCGATACATTTTTAAAAAACGCGTTACCGATATCGTATTCATTATTTTCCCATTACTCTTGATTTTTTTGCATTATTCCTTTCCCAATTGTACAATGAAAAGTCTCTCTCTCTCTCGAAAAAAAAGTGTCGTTTCCTCGTGCCACCTATACCCGGACCTCTCATACTGTAAACTTATTGTATATTATTAATTATTAAAATACCAACGGGTAACGAGGCGAAAAA
The DNA here is from genome assembly GCA_963210295.1 of Ophion ellenae. Lineage (NCBI taxonomy): Eukaryota > Metazoa > Arthropoda > Insecta > Hymenoptera > Ichneumonidae > Ophion > Ophion ellenae. The sequence continues at coordinate 35,876,496 of OY723393.1, forward strand.
CAAAAAAACAACAACAAAACTTTGTTTCTCGAAGAAAGATTGTACCTTTGTATTATGTATAAATAATGTATAGGGAGTAACGAATGCGTTCGCATCACACCGACTGCATTTCTCAAGGGAAAACTTCATTTCATTGCTTCGATCACGAACGAGCCATTCCTCCGAATTAAATAAAACTTATTAATTCCAAGAAAATTTGAGACGAATCGAAAATATGTGTCTCGCGAAGATTTTCAGCGACGAATATAATTGAGGAAAATATATATATATATACATATATCATTGCATCTTAGCGACACTCCGAAATTCGCAAATATATATATATATATATATATATATATATATATATATATATATATATATATATATATATATATATATATATATATATATATATATATATATATATATATATATATATATCATCGCATCTCAACATTTCGAAAATCATTGTTCATCGTCGCAAATCACCCTCGATTCGCAAACTGCACTGTTATTATTATATAATTACAGGGCCATGAATGACGAGTCAATGAGATCGAGAGAGAAGAATGCGAAGAAATGAATATTGATTATTCTCACGATCTTGTTATACCGTGGCACGTGCCATCGATTATTATAATTATTGAAAAATAATAATAATAATAATTAATATAACGAAAACGGGGTTAATTCCGGAGAGTAATTCCGTGAGAACGCGCATCTGCTATATATATATATGTATTACTCGCGAATATACACACACACATACTGTCAAAGGCGTTATAGGAGTGAAATAATTCAAGATTTAAGCGAGGGTGTGTGTGTGTGTGTAGCGTGCGCGCGTATGCGAGTGAAACTTTGATTATTCTTATGGAGTCACATATATATATATATATATATATATATATATATATATATATATATATATATATATATATATGCGACTCGAGCGTGATTGACGAAACAATTGATGAGAGTTTATTGATTATATATAAATAAGAGAACGAGAGACACGAGTAAAAATGCATTATTTAAACTATGTATTACGCAAGTATCGGAGTACCTACATTATATATATATATATATATATATATATATATATATATATATATATATATATATATATATATATACATATACATATATACATATAAATATTATGCATATATAAATAGTTAGTTCAATTTGCAACATTAGTGTATATCGTCGCTTCGAAAATTGCCCAGTCATTACTCGCCAGAATCCAAAAAAAAATGAAACCCAAACAATTTCAAGTTCATTCTTTTTTTAAGGAAACGATGAAGAAAAAAAAACGAAACAAAAAACAAAAATGAAAATGAAAAAAAAACCAATAAACAATGTATGAAAATATTTAAATGACCTGAGTCTTATTTTAGTTTTAAGGCTTTCACGGCTCTTTATGTAATTAGAAGAGTACACATGCTCTTCTAATTACATACCTGCCACAGCTTCCGGATGGAGGCCGTGTTGAGGATCAGCGTTGTGCCGACGTTTCGGAAACGTTACAGTCTGCATCATCAGGGCTGAGAGCTCCGATACTGAAGCTCTCGTGTCTCAGGAATTCCTTATATAGTTGCAGTCATCGTTCCGGATCATTGCACCAGCCAATCGGATGTTTCAATTGATCAGCTGGTCGATTAAAAAACTGGGAGGACGATGTGCTGAACAGGATTAACATACCTCCTTCTCTGTTCAGATTGTCCGGATATTTTCGGATTTCCAGGCGTTCTCGGTGTTTCCTGGAAAAATAGCGGTTTGATGGGGCCAGACTCTGCGCTTTGTGGAACCGAATGACATGACCAGTCTCCATCCAATGTTCGGCCAGAAATGATTGTGCAATGTGGCCATATTTGATATACCGTTGGTGTTGTTTGGTCAGTGTACTGATCTTCCTCCCGGTTTCTCCTGAGTACACTTTACCGCATGAGCAGGGTATCTTTTACACTCCGGGTGCACTTAATGGTGGTCTTTGGTCTTTGGCAGTCTGAAGCACTTGTGCTAGCTTTTTCTGAGGTTTGAATATGATTGGCACGCTATGTTTTCTAGGGACTCTGCATATGCGATCGGTTATGCCCTGAAGGTATGGAAGGGAAGTTGCTGCTGTTATTTGTCCTTCATTCTCCGTATTAGGTGCTGTCACCGTTTTCTGATTAGTTATTTTTCTTTTTACATGTTTGAGCTTTTTGCTATGTCGCCTGGCTTGTAGCCATTATGTCCTGAAGCTTTTCGTAGGTGTTCTAGTTCATCCTCCAGAGAGTCCGATTCGGAGATCGCTAGAGCTCTGTAGACCAGAGAGCTCATGACCGACTGTTTTTGGGAAGGATGGTGATGGGGCGTAGTGCGGAGGTACCTATCCGTATGCGTTGGCTTCCGGTAAACTTTGTGGCCCAAGGTGCCATCGTTTTTCCGTTGAACCAGTATATCCAGAAGAGGGATTTGATTGTCCTCTACTATCTCCATGGCGAATTGAATATTGGGGTGCAGGGAGTTGAGAAAGATTAAGAAATGGTCGAGAATGGAATGGTTTTCTTCGCCGCGGCCCCAAATGACGAAAGTGTCATCGACATATCGACAACAGGTACAGAGCTTGAGGGGAACTTTTTGCAGAATTCTATTCTCGAAGTTTTCCATTAAGATGTTGGCGAATATAGGGGAAATAGGCGAACCCATGGCTGCGTCTGAAGTTTGTTCACAAAACTGAGATTGAAATTGGAAATACGTAGAGTTTAGGCAGCGTTCTACGAGGAGTAGTAGGTTAGGGGCAACTTTCTTGGATTTTTTAACTATGCTTAGGATTTCGTGGGTCGGGACGGTTGTAAACAGAGATACAGCATCGAAACTCATAATGATGTCTTCTGGTTGTACCTTGATGAAGTGAATCTTGTTCACGAAATCCTGGGAGCTTTGGTTGTGGGAGTTGTTGAGGCCTATGAGTTCCTGCAAGGGTTTGTAAAGAAAACGTGCCAAGTGATATGTGGGGCTGCCTATGCTGCTGACAATGGGCCTTAGTGGGATAATGTTTTTGTGTATTTTCGGTAGACCGTAAAGCCTGGGTGGTACGGATTCCTAAGGGCTTTGATTAGGTTCTCCGATAGACCAGCCTTCATCAGAAGTATTGTGGTTTTTTTTCTACACTCGATGTGGGGTCACGTGATAGTTTCTTGTACGTGTTAGTGCCCTCGAGCAGGTACATAATTTTACTGCATTAGTCCGGTTTGTCCGTGACGACAGTAGAATTCCCTTTATCAGCCGGTAGTATTAAGATGTCCTTGTTTTTCTTCACATTGTGAAGAGTAGGGTGTTCTTTTTTGGTGATATGTTGCTGAGGAGGTTTTGCCTTGTGTAGAATGTTGGTTATCCGTTTCCTGATGTCGTTGCCAGTATCCAGTGGGAGACGATAACCGGCAGTTTCCACCTGGCTGATGATTTCTCTGGTCGGAATGTCTGTCGGTGTGATAGCGAAATTGTGCCCTTTTGCGAGGGCTGATGTTCCAGCTGCGGAGAGTGTGTGATTTCTCAGGTTTTTTACTGTGTGGGTCAGGATAGGCTATTTCGTGTGTGGACATAGTTTACAGAATTTCTCTATTTGATTCTTGGACCTTCGGTCTGCACAGTGATGGGCTTGTTCGTGGGTAACACGGCCAATGTCTTCCCACAGATGTGGTTCCAAAGACTCAGATAGGCGTCGGTGAAGTTTAAGGAGTTTTTGGGAAGTTTGGTCCAAAAGCTTTTTGGTGACGGATATTCTCTCATTCACCAGACTCGGCGTGGCCTGGTGGAGGATACTTTCCGCTCGTTTTGATGGAAAGGGGTTCTTTAATTGAAAACATTTTGGTACCACTTGATGATCGCGGCACCTTTTTAGAAATGTTAACGAACACAGTTGGATGTTTTGATTATGACATATGTTTTGATATGACAAGTTTTCCTGCGTTTGGAAAAGGTGTTAACAGAACCCAAAATAGCCTCACCGTTTTCGAAACGCCGGCAAAACACTGATCCTCAACACGGCCTCCATCCGGAAACCCCATACTCTTTTAATGACCTGTCTTGTCTGTTTACTTCCTGGGTACGTGTGGGACTGCGACCGTGCAGTGTAAAAAATGTTCTTGATTGCATGCATCCTCTACGATGACGCGTTGAGGGGTGGCAGGACGTTCGCGGATGATCGTCAATTAGATCGACAAATGCAGCAGTTTTATTGAAAAGCGAGAAGTTGAAGAAAAGCTGCCGAATTCCATTGAAAGGTAGCTTTTGTTTAAAACAGAAAGGAGTTTTCATTCTAAATGTAAATTTTCCTAAAAAGTAGCCATTTTTATAGAAAAATTATGTTTTTTATTTGAAAAAAAAAGGTAATTATGGTAGAAAAGAGAATATTTATTATTTTTATTACGTATAAAATCGGATTTAAACAAGTTAAAAAGTTCACCGAACTATTTTAATGACGAATTCTAATTAACGTTTCTTAAGCTAATATTTGATAAACTTCCATTATCAATTTTCTCTCCCTTGGATGAGCAAAACGTTCGATAGTAGAACTCTATTCTGTCCGCGAACTTTGTCAAGTCAACGAAATCGACGAATAGTGGTTTATAATGATACAGTCGCTTGCAAAAAAGTTTTTGCACATGTCCCCCTTAATTGGCATTGGCAGAAATAATTAATTTCCAAGGAGATCCCGAGAAGATGCACGTAATAAGCAAATAATAATTCAAACAGTGGGTAACAAATACTTGTGCATTCAATATTTCTTGTCACGAAAATATTTTTTTTTTACATTCATTGATCGTACGGACAGTTCCTAATTGGTTTTCCTCAACGAAAAAAGATCGCGGAATCGTTTCAAGTTAAGGGGTTATACCTGGTTGCGAAAGTCGAAAAATTACTGTTTTTAAAAGCAATATATTTTGTCAGTATGATATTAAAAAAAAAATGATTTATAAACGTTCCGTGAAAATGTCAAGGCGATCGGATCGAAATTGGCGGATTTATAGGCCGTTATGGTGACGCCCATCGGAACGATCGGAGCGTCGTTCGAAACTTCCAGCGCCCTTTTCTCGAAAGTACGTTATCAAAATCGGTGAGCAAAATATCTCAAAACTACTTCGTCGATCTTTCTGAAATTTTTAAGGGCTTATATACAGTTAAAATTTTCGAAAAATCAATTTTTTAAATTTTATTTTCGTAATGTACATATATTTAACTACACACACGGAAAATTTCTTGTCAAACCGGCGAATATTCTCAGTTACACGCACATTTGTAACGACGTGTTCGACGAAAAGCATTCGAAAGTGCTTTTGAAATTTTAAAAGCGTTTTCCTCAAAACTGTGTTTTTAAAGTCGGTGAGCAAGATTTCTCGGAAACGGCTGAACCGATCAGTCTCAAATTTTAACACAATCTCTTCAAGTATATTTTTTAGTAATTAATCAAAGGTTTTGTCGCACCGATAAATATTTTCCATTTTATAAAAAATTTAAGGCCTTAATTTTTGTCAAAAATCTATTATTTTGTTGAGAAGCCGCCATTTTGTTGAAAATTATTATTTTGCTTCGATCAATTACAAAATAATCCATTATATTAACGAAATATTTTTTTTTTCATTTTAGATGATCCAGCCCAGAGATATCGTGCTCACCGCAAGACGCCTTTTTTGGAGATCTGCTATAGTAGCTTTCAAAATAATTATTTTTACAAATAAAAAATGTTAAAACATAGTTAAAAGTTACCATAATGTGTGTACAAATTTTGACGTTAATAGATTTAAAGGTCTTCGCAAGAAAAATTCTTGAAAAATCTATCTTTTTAGGCCTCCTGACTGTATATAAGCCCTTAAGGCGTTATGCCACAATAACGGGTGTAAAATCATGTGCGAATTTAACAATTTTTGTCGTATGAAAAACTGATTCATTCATAAAATTAATTACACATCTATTTAGTATGAATATCAAGCTGTTAGAAAATATATATTTTTTTTTCGATGCACAAAGTGGTCGACTACTCGAAACAGCTTTTTTCCAATTGGCGTGACAAATAACTTCAACAATCTTCACTCGATTTACTTCAAATTTAAAAGTTATGTTCCTAATTGCATTTCGCAGAGAAGTACGTACGGAATTTCTGATTAATCGAAAACTTTTTATTTTATGAGCAGTTTATGAGCCGTTATAACGAAATTTTTCACTGAAAATTCATTTCTTAAGTTCAAATACCTAAAAACTTTTGAATGAAACAGTATTTTTTAAATTCCTTACGTACTTCTCTAGGTATTCTAATGTAGATTGACGAGATTTTTTGTTTTTTGTTCTAGGTAAAAGATTGTGGATGCTAAATGTCACGCCGCAGAGCGCCCAAAAAAAAATAACAAAATAAAATATTAGTAGTCGGCCATTTTGTACATCGAAAAAAATATATATATATTTTCTAATAGCTTGATATTCATACTAAATAGATGTGTAATTAATGTTATGAGTAAATCACTTTTTCATACGAAAAAAAAAATTGTTAAATTCGCACGTGATTTTATTTCCGTTACTGTGGCCTAACCCCTCAAAGCTTTTTCTAGATGTAAAATTATAGTATTGGGTGGCACATAAGTAGTGAGCCAAATAAGGAGCTATGCAATATAGCTCTTTAGCTCATTACTTATGTGCCAAACTAAACTTGATCGACGGATTTTTTTTACTCGTATATATTTTCGATTTGATGAACGAATAATGGCAATCTTTCCCAAAAATCCAGACTCACTTTAAACACGCGGCAATTTTAAGGGGTTAGCCCCACCTGCGATTTTGAAAAAATCGATTTTTTTTATTGCATTTTTTTGAATTATAAGTATCTGAGAATATGTCCTGAAAATTTCAAGTCGATCCGAACAAAATTGACTGAGATATGAGCGTTGAAAGAGAAGAATCCGCGTTGAAAGATAAACTTTAAACGCGTTTTTCTCAAAATGGCATTTCTGAAGTCGGTAAGACCAAGATTACTCGAACACTAATGAACCGATCTTCTTGAAATTTTGCAGGCTTATTTAATACATAAAAATGTAGTCTTTAATCGTTCGATTTTTTTTTTCGAAAAAAATGGCCGTTTTATAGCCAAAAAACGGCCGTTTTTTTTTTCGTTAAAATCGAACCATTAACTTTGACTGTCCGCCATTTTGTGAAAAATGAATATTTTTTAAAATCCTTCGATTAAAGACTAGTTTATACTTATATTTGACTAAATCCATCCGCATTATTTTTTTTCAGATGATCCACTTCGCCGCAATGTTGGTCACCGCAAACCGTGTATATAAAAACATTATTTCATTGACGGCCATTTGCCACTAAACAATGTAATATTTTTCAATAAAAAAATTACTGAAAGTTCTCCAAGATGTGTTCTTTGAGATGGTATATTGATCGATTAAAAAAGTTTTGTAGTTTTCTTTAAAAAAAATGCATGAAAAAGGCCTTTTTTGCGCTACAAGTGGGGGTAACGCCTTAAAAGATTGGATACTTCGGAAATTCCTTCGGTTAATCATGGGATAAACGAATATACCAACGAAATCGGTTTGATTTTTTACATTAGATAACCTGATTCAAAGGGCATTGCTCACCGCAGAAAACATTTCCGAGAGGTGCTTCCCGGACAAAAGATACTTTTTCAAATACCTTATTTTTGTACAAATGTATCATCACGATATTCTAAAAAAAAAACCAAAAATAAGCTGCTTTTTACTGTTACAACCAGGCATAACCCATCAACGAGCACCCCAAATGAAAAAAAAAAATGATATTCCTCGATGATACGAACCTCGTTTTTGTTGCAGAGCATTCGTGGATTCGTTGGCTGGAGTCCGCGACCTAAAAATGCGTTTCACCTTACCTCCATTGTCCCTGTGTATTTATGTCGCATCTTACAATTGTTAAAACGAAATAAATAAACTCCAACAAGCTTTATTTAATTTTATAGCCTTTTATTGAGTTTATCATAATGTTTCCAATCGATACAATGATATCCTGTTGTATACTTCCGTACTTCGGATCGCGTCGTCGTCTCTCTCTCTCTCTCTCTTTCTTTCTCTTCCCACATCTTTCGTGCCTTTCCCTCCAACATCGACAACCAATCTCCCCCTCAATTTTCTCTCATCGAGTGATCCTTAAAAAATGGAAAAAAAAAAAATCAGCGCGGAAAGTTCGTCGTTCATTTCAATATCCTGCTCCGGATTCGTCGGAGCTGTTGATTTCGAGGTTGGACGAAAGGCCTCTTGGGCAAATTCGAAGTCGAGAAGAAACGAAGAAAAAAGGATTGTCGAGAACTCGATTTTTCTGTCATTTTTTTTTTTCTAAGCCGGTCTCTGAAAGAATTCTATTAAAATGTGAATTTTCTTTTTTTTTATCAACGAATTCCTAAATCTCAAACGTTAATTTTCTTCCTCATCCTCATCCGTTCTTCCTTGCTTTTCCTTCGTTTCTCTCCTATCTCTCTCTCTCTCTCTCTCTCTCTGCTGATCCGGCGCATTTATTTAAACGTTAGATAGGGCCTAAGGGACACCGAGGAGGGATATCGCTTACAGCGATACAACTACCTGGCGAACTTTGTCTTCGTATACTAGCTGTGCCAAATGCACTTGTACTGGTCGCCATGGGCGGACTACTCGGCCGCCGAAAAAAAAACAAAAATTCGCCGTTTTCCTTCGCCTGGATCTTCGCCGAGTCATCCGCCTGCGACGTGTTTGTTTTTTTTTTTTTTTTAATTTTCTCTTTAATTTTTATTATTTATTTTACTTTGTTTCCTTTTTCATCATTTTATTTTATTAACAACAGTGTTAACCGCCTCGTCGTCGTCATCGTCATCGTCCTCGTCGTTTTTCTCTTTCTTTTTTACACAATAAAATGGTTATCTCCTACTACCTAATTATTATATCGTCGTGTGTCAATCAGGCGCAATTGTTCTGCTCGCTGTTATTTTTTTCCCTCTTTTCCTCTCTCCGCTCTCTCGTCGCCCCATTTTTTTTTCTCTCTCTCTCTCTCTCCCATTTTCCCACGACCCTCGTCGATCTTCCAAAAATGTTCGCTCGCTTTTGCGAAAAGGGAAAAATCGATTAGAGAGAAAAAAAATGAGAGAGGAACCCTCGGAGGAAGAAAAAAGAATCGTAGGCCCGAGTATGTTTTTCTCGACGATGTTGAAGTTTGCATCGTTGAGATGCAACGAGAAGTCTTTATTTTTTAATTGATCTCTTTATTTTCTCCATCAGATATCTTATCCTGCAAATTTAGGCTGCAGATTTCTGACAATGATAAAAAAAAAGTTTCGCGTGTTCTTCGTAGCTCAGATTTGCCAAAAACAAAAGTTTGGGTTACGAAGCTATCGTTGCGTTCCAACGATGCAAACTTTGATGCCGTTTTTCTTGGGTCGTTTACACCCTCCGCGCCGTGTACGCGACAATAGCAATTACGATGATGATGATAATAATAATAATAATACAATTGTAAAAATGTAATAATCACGTTAATAATAATGGCAATAATAGTAATATAATCAATAGTTTGATAATAGCAACGCTGTTTATAGTGATGTCTTTAGCCATTACGTCTGCTTGAAGACTTTAAATATATATATTATATATATATATATATATATATATATATATATATATATATATATATATATATATATATATATATATAAGTGTGTGTGTGTGGGTGTATATATTTATAAATTATGAATATATATATATAGATATATACATACATACATATGCATATACATATATACACACACACCTTTTATATGTATAGCTACAATATATTTTCATGTTGAAAAATCGTATACATCAGTGTTGTGTCGCAGGACCATTGCTTCGTTTCCCTCTTTTTAATATTATTATACTTTTGTTTCTCTCTCTCTCTCTGCTCTCCGCTTTACGAAGTTGACGTTTGCATCGTCGGAATGCAACGAAAATGAATGTCTTTTTATTTCCCAAATTTCCTTTGGCAGATTTGAGCTACAAAAATCATGCCACTGTTCTTTAGGATTTTCATTCAGCGATCCGCAACCTAAATTTGCAAAATATGATTTTGAATAACGAAAGTGAGAAATGAAAAAGAATTTTCGTTACATTCCAACGGTGCAAGCTTCAAGCCCGTTCTCAATCGTTTCTTTCTCTTTTCTTTGTGAAATTTATTTATTCCTCCGGGTCCTCATCCTCGTCCTATCGGCATCTCGAAATACATGTATATATTAGGGTGGTTAAAAAAATCGATTTTTTTTAAACGGAAAATTGAAGTATGTTAAGAAAAAGGAAGGTTTGCAAAATTTGAGGGATCCAAACAATTTTTTAGTTAGTGCTCAAACGCGTGTTTCATGTTTTTTTTTCTCATGATTATCGGTGTTAAATTTTTTTCATCTCGATGCAGAAAATGTCATTGCGTGATCCAATGTAAGTCTTGATTTAATTTTTTCTGTAACAATACACAATTTTCATTTAAATATTTTTTTTTACCATAAACAATTGGTATTTGCAGATTAAGAATCAATATATGTAATTCGGTTGTGAAAATAATATCAACCACTTGATGAACAAGAATACGGTGTTTGCATCACTGAACGTCTATCAAGTATGCGTGTTTTTTTTTGGAGTAATATGTTGTTTTGGAGTGAGAAAACAAAGTCATACGGATTCGAGAGTTACAAACCGCGGCGCTGTTGACGCTACTGCACCTTTGTTTCTCTGACTGTACGTGAGTTCTTTTCGCGATTCATTCGACTGTTTCCAGTAGTTGCTGTATTGAGGTACGTCACAGTACACGTAAAAATAAAAATGTAAAAAATGATCGCGGGTTTGGACGATAGTGAAAGTGCCGAAATTTATCTGATTGGGTCGGAAATCGAAGAATTTGTGGAGCGAAAATTACCCACGAATAGAGAAGCATTGAGTCTATTCTTTCACCATCGTAATACTCTTAGATTTTCTGTTCGAGAGAGTACACAAAACGTTATCGACAAAATAACTAATATTTGGAGCGAAACCGGAATAGGAATTTCTCAACCTTGCATCAATTTCAAAAGGTTACAAAAATTACGATTGGGGTGGGCGGTATTGAAAAACAATTATTTACGGAAAAATCAAACTCAATCGTTCAACGAAAATCTCTTTCAACATAAGTTGGATAAATTATTTGAATTATATTGTTATGATGTCTGTTGGCGAAGAAAAAAATTGACAAAAAATCGAAAAAAAATAATTGAGTCGTTTGAGCACTGCCTAAAAAAATGTTTAGACCTCTCAAATTTTGTATGAATTACTTCTCATAACGTAGTAACATTTTTCGTTGAGTACCGCGAAAAATAAAATTAATATCTTTTTTTTGAACCACCCTAATTTATATATATATATATATATATATATATATATATATATATATATATATATATATATATTAGGGTGATTCGTTTCAGGGCAACTTCTTTTTTGACCCATCGAGCCCGAAAACCTTTAGTTGGTACCCAAAAACGAAAGCTATTAGATATATCAAAAAAAATTCAGATGAGAACTTTGTAGACAAAGCAATTTTCTACAAAAAAAAGTCTTATAAGTCGAGCCCGAAAATTCAACTCTTTCTCGGCTATAGGTGAATGAAGTAACATAAATAGATATTTTTTTAAACAAAAAAAATCTATTTATTTCACTTCATCCACCTATAGCTGAGAAAGAGTTGAATTTACAGGCTCGGCTTATAAGACTTTTTTGTAGCAAATTACTTTCTCTACATAGTTGGCATTTGAATTTTTTTCGATATATCTAATAGCTTAGGCGTTACAGCCGTTTGAATAGATAATTTTCATACAATATTCACTTGAAATAATGATACCGCTGAAACGATTGAATTTACGGACTTGGCTCAATGAACTTTATTGTAAAGTATCATATTTCCTATGAGAACCCACTTGGAAAATATCGCGATATCAAAATTCGCGGAATGGTGACACTAATAATGAGAAAAACATTTTTTTCAATGTTAATCAGATGGGAAACCTTCGATTTTGATGCGCGACCTCTAAATATTTTTTGACAACACCCCCCTTTCGCGAAACTTCGTTTTTGGGTACCGACTAAAGATTTTCCGGCACGATGGGTCAGAAAAAAAAAGTTACCCTGAAACGAATCACCCTAATATATATATATATATATATATATATATATATATATATATATATATATATATATACATATATATATTATAATCTCGATCCGTTTCTCACGGACCCACAAATCATTCTACGCGTTGTCCTGGCCGAGAGGGACCCTGGCGAAAAAGGCGCGACAGTTGCACGAGAAGCGTCAAACGAAACCACGTTCTGTGCGAGCGAGATTTTTTTTTTGGCTCTTTCGTTGATTCAAACGCGGGCTCGTGTGCCAAGTTGGATTTTTCCGTTCGGATAATGAATATAATTGAGAAAAATCACGTTTTATCGTACATTCTGACGTTGAGTAATGTCGGCGTAAATTTCGAGTGAATTCAAGCAAAATTCTCATTTCCGTTTTCTCGAAGCGCGATACGTTGTTCTTTTCTCACAAACGTCAAAAAAAAAAAATGTGTAAAAAATCGATTGTAGAATGATTATTCGGCCGAGCGATAAATATCCGCAGCGTAAGTACCAAAGTACACCGCGTTATTCCAGCAGTGGAGAATGTTTGGTCGAGAGCTTTTTTTTTTTCATCGCGGATAAAATGTCGCGTCGTTGGAAAAATTCGCTTTTTTTTTCTCGTAGCTTCGTTAGTTGATTCTCTCGCTGTCGGAACTCTTCGTATACAAACGCACACACACACACGCGCGTGTACGGGACACCTGCCTCTCTCTCTCTCTCTCTCTCTCTCTCTTATGTGCAAAGTACGTAACGTTTCGTTAATTTAAATATCGATCTTTTTTTTTTTCATAGTTCGTATAGCTCGGCCCCCGGTGAAGGGCGAGCCTCGGTGATCACAGATTGTAAATTGGTGATCGGTACAGACTGGTGGAAATATTTCGATTTTTTTGTTTCGTGGATCCGTAACGGTTTTTCTTTTTCGTTATTTAAAAAAATTGTCCGCCTCTCTATTACATTTTTAGTGTAACGCTTATTCCGCCATCTTCTTTAAGGATTTCAAGGCGACAGCTCCTGAAAGAAAACATTAACGGTCGCATTTTGCTTTTTGCAGCCTCCCTTTCGTTTGCAGTTTTTTTTTTTTTGTTTCTTTCCAAAGACTTGGCGTCGAGGCGGCCGATTCGACCAGCACACACGCGCACATTTATAAATATATACACACACACATACACGTACGCACATGAATACAGAGGCATACGTACACAATTGAACAAACACGTGAACACAAATGATCGAGTGTGGAAACTACCGGAAAAAAAAATTAACGGAAACACACACATTTTTAATGATACTGAAGTTTGCATCGTTGAAATGCAACGAAAATTATTTCTTTTTAATTTTTTCTTTTTTCTTTTCTGCTGTGAAAATCACCGAAACGTTTTTACGCATTATTATAAAATTTGCGACCTCAATTTGCAAAAAAGCAGGCTTTAGAAAAGCATACAAATAATAAAATGAAAGATTAACAAACAAAAAATCGTTGCATTCCAACGATGCAAACTTCAACGTCGTCGCACATTTTCAGAGAGAAAAAAAGAACAAAAGAATATTACTCAGCAGTGCGACTAAAGTGAATTTCTCGTAAACGATAATGATAGTAATAACGCTAATGACGATAATAACGATAAGCCGAGGATGTACGATGGTCGAGCGCGGTGGCCAAATAAAATTGTCCGAACAAACGGGATGAACGAGGGTAAACGAAGTTTCGTGTAATTTTCGTGCTTATCGTCGACTCGTCCGCATTCAAAAGTGACGAGGATCGTGTTTTGCCGTCGAGATGCAAGCGCGCCGATCCGGTAATTACGAGGCATGCATGCGTATGCCCTTTTGTGCATGTACAACTTTTCAACGTATCGATACGACTGGTGCGAACCTCGCGGCAACGAGTCGAAGTCACGTCGTTTTGCGAATCGCTCGCGGTGATATAATTCGAATAACGTAATAAGGCGAAACACGTGTGGTCGTTGACGAACGACTATGGGACTTAAAAACAAACGAACAAAAAGTTATGCATAAAGACGAAACCCCTTTCGTATCATTTTTTCGGGTGTAATTGAAATATTTTATCCGTGAGGGCTTTCTGCCTAATTCTATATAGATGTACATACATGCATTTGAATATATATATATATATATATATATATATATATATATATATATATATATATATATATATATATATATATAGTACGGGTCAAAAGTTTTCGATCGATTTGGATATATCTGAATTTTTCATCACTTTGGACAATTGCAAGATTATAGTAGAATAATATAATCCATTTTATTTCTTATCTTACGAAGATAGTATTTAGCTCTATAAAATTAATTATATTAGAATAATATAATTGTGCTATTATTCAAAGTGGGCGAAAACTTTTGACCGGTACTGTGTATATATATATATATGTGTGTGCATATATATATATATATATATATATATATATATATATATATATATATATATATATATATATAAGTCCGGTGGACTTTTTCCCTGACCCCCGCGCGATTCGATTTTTTAAAAATTCGATTCCATTGACTCTTAAAGACACCCACAATTTTTTTACATTTTTCGAAACAGCTCTTAGTAAAAAATAAACAAATTCTTCGAAAAAAACCCCCCGATTTAAAAATCTGAAAAAACTCCCAGAAACGCGTGATTATATGTAAAAATGTTCAAGCTATCACCCGCAGTGGAAGTATGAGTTTTTTTGTGCTTTCCGAGCGATTAACGTTGAAAAAAATCCGAAGATTCATGAACCGCATACTTCGGGCGGATACTTGAATATTTTGATACCCACAATTAATTTTTTGGACCATTTTTGGATAACCAAATCACAATCATGGACCTTGAAGAGTTAGCAGTCAATTTTTCGTATTTTTTTTTAACGTTAATCGCTCAGGAAGCACAGAAACAATCATACTTTCACTGCGGGTGATAGCTTGAAAATTTTCACATGTAATCACGCATTTTTGGAAATTTTTTCAGATTTTTAAATCGAGGCATTTTTTTTCGGAGAATTTTTTTTTGTTTTGACTAAGGGTTGTTTCGAAAAATGTAAACAAAAACTCAGAGTGTCTTTCGGAGTCAATGGAATCAGATGATAAAAAAATTAATCGAATTGGCGGGGGTCAGGGAAAAAGTCCACCGGATTCACGTGGAATACCTCATATGTATATATATATATATATATATATATTGGGTGTATAAATTAATTCGTTGATTTCAAAAAGTGGAAAAAGTAATAACTCTCCGTTCACGCAATGATCGCTGGCCACGATTTTGACCCAGGTAACGAACCTTCGGTCAGCTTTAATTTTTTTAAATCAGGAACACACTTTTAAGGGGTCAGGCTACTGTGAAAATGAACACTCGTTCGTCTAAACCAGGCCGGGTCTAAACTCCGAACTTTGATTGATCAGAACGCTCAAGACTCCGAAAGAATGCTACCCCGAATGACCGAAACTCCGAAAGAATTTTACACGAAAGACCAAAACTCCGAAAATCTGAACATCGTCAAAATAATTCGGCTATGGAAGTTTTAAAAGTTTCAAAATTTTCAATAAGCCGACTAATTACTTCAACAATTTTTCTTTTATCAAGAAGTGATATTGCCTCAATTTTGAAATTTGTCTCGGCAATGTTATACGTTCTACATAATTTACAGTCAACTGTGTAGACGTTCGCTGGCATGATCTTGCGGAACCTTGCAATTTCGGAACATTAAAATTCGGAATTTTAAACCGTCGGCGCATTCAAAGTTCGGAATTTCAACCCGGCCCCCATGTCAAGATCATGCCAGCGAAATTCTACACAGTTGACTGTAAATTATGTAAAACGTATAACATTGTCTAGACAAGGTTCAAAATTGACGCAAAATAAGTTCTGGATAAATAAAAAGATTCTTGAAATAATTGGTCGAGTTATTAAAAATTTTGAAACTTTCAAAACTTCCATGGCCGAATTATTTTGACGGTGTCCAGATTTTCGGAGTTTTGGTCTTTCGTGTAAAATTCGTTCGGAGTTTTGATCTTTCGGGGTAGTATTCTTTGGGAATTTTGAGCGTTCTGATCATTCAAAGTTCGGAATTTCAACCCGGCCCCATCTTGAATTTCGGAACATTAAAATTCGGAATTTCAACCCAGCCCCGAGTTGGAATATTCCATTTATATATATATATATATATATATATATATATATATATATATATATATATATATATATATATATATATATATATATATATATATGGAGGGAGAAGTCGACGGCATTCCCAACAAACCCTCGCGGTAAGAGACGAAATAAAAAAAAACTAAAAATATTTCGCTGGCAGGACAATAAATGCAACATACAAAAGTGTCAGACCTACCATGATTGCCCTGCCAAAAGAGCATCGTCAATTTTACCACGCTCGAGTAAATATATGTATACAAAATTGCTCCAAAAAAAGGCTCCAATGAGCCAAAATTTAATAACACGAAGGGCCGTCTTTATGCATGAACAAAAAAAAAGAAACTTGTTAAAAATGAAAGAATCTTGGAAAGAAAACGAGGTGCGGTGTTTGGAGATATTGGACGCTCAGAAACTAAACGACACTGACATACGAGTCGCGCTCGAGTGAAAAAGCATTTGATATTCGCTCGAATGATCTATAGCGATTGATAATCACACGAAGCAATGAGCAAGGGTCGATTACTTTTGTCCAATCTGAATCGTGCGATTTTTTTTTGTTCAATTTACGAGTCGAAAATAATTTCGCATTTACAATCATACCAAATGATTTTCGCATTCGAGTCTCGAAATAATAGAAGCGTAGCCGTAGCAAAGACAATAAAAAAAAAAATATATATCTGCCTCAATTTCGGATATCCGTGATTTGTATGATTTTTTTTCGGTTGATGCGTGTGTGCGTCGTAATTGCGTTATCTCGCTCTCGTCTCTCGCTCTTTCACTCTCTCTCTCTCTCACTCTGTTTCTCTCTCTCGCTCGTTCGCATACGAAATTATCGCTTTACGTTCCCTCGTCATACCTTCACACGACTGCGGATCGTTTCATTCGCGCAACAAAATTACATTGTCAGAAGGAGCGTGACTTTCTAGATTCGCGATCGTTTTTCGTTAGTTTCTCGGTCGGAATCGGAATCGGCTGAATCGTGGAGCGGTGGAAATTCGGGAACAGCCTCGCGTTGCTGCATCCATCCTGGCCCCCCAGCCAATGCCTTGCCCTGCGTCAATTTCGTTCATGTCAAACAATTTTGCCCAAATTTATTTCTTCGTCAATGTATGAACAATGAATGATGATGGTGATAACAATGAAGTGGAGACACGAGATCTTTTGCACGTGTGAACAACAATCGTCATGGAACCGAGCAATGTTTACGAAACACATTTGCATCGCGATGCGAAAACGGAGGCGAAAAAAAGAAAAAACCGGTTGTATGTCGCGAATTTTCTTTTTTATGTTCTCGCTTTTTTATAAAGTGGCTCAATTGCAGGCTCAGTTGCGAAATTCATGGGACGAGTGATGTAATAATAATGATAATGAATAATAATAAATAAATGAAATAACGCACACACGTGGACTACCGCCTTTGTACCAGGGACGTATGCTTGATTCTACATGCAGCCATACATGCGAGATCCGTAGGTTTTTTTTTTCGTTCGAAATTATCAAAATACGTCGTTTTTATATCGTTGGGAAACTTCCCGAATGCGATTAATTGAATTCCTGATTTTTGTTAATTAGCTGCCTTGCTCCGTTCTCCCCCTCCTTCTCTCTCACGCATACACTCTTTCCGAAAAATTGATATCAATTCCTAACTCGGTTGCTTCAATCAATGATCAAAGCCAACCATGTAATTCGTAATTTCCGAATTTTACTTGACTGTATGGTGACGTTGTAATTATTCGTTCGGCGTTCGCGGTGTTACGAATTTTTTAATCGAATTCTGGGAAATTTTGAAACGTCGGAACTTTCAAATTATTGGAGATTTCTAATTATTGAAACTTTTGAATTGTTGGACAATTTCAAATATTGGTATTTTTAATTATTAATCATTTCGAATTATTGAAAATTTTGAATTATTGGAACTTTTGAATTATTGAAACTTTCGAATAAGTGGAACTTTTGAATTATTGGGAATTTCGAATGATTGAAAATTTCATATTATTGAAACTTTTGAATTTTTGGACTTTTTGTATTATTGGAACTTTTGCAGTATTGGAAACTTCGAATTATTGGAAATTGATAATTATTGGAACTTTTGAATTGTTGGACATTTTCAAATATCGGTATTTTTAATTATTAATAATTTCGGATTATTGAAAATTTTGAATTATTTGAAACTTCAAATTATTAGAAATTGCTAATTATTAAAACTTTTGAATTATTGGAACTTTTGAATTGTTGGACATTTTCAAATATTGGCATTTTTAATTATTAATCATTTCGCATTATTGAACATTTTTAATTATTGGAACTTTTGAATTATTGAAACTTTCGAATAATTGGAACTTTTCAATTATTGGGAATATCGAATGATTGAAAATGTTGAATTATTGAATCTTTTGAATTATTGGACTTTTGGTATTACTTGAAGTTTTGAATTATAGGAACGTCCCGACAATTTCTTTGCATAGTTTTCCAGCCTTCCATTCGCACCGGAGAACTGCAAAATCCCAACAACTCACGAATTTATTCAAATTACAAGATCCCAACGATTCACGAATTCATGCAAACTCAAAAATCCCAATAATCACAATAAAAATAGAAAAACCCAAAAAACTATTGAAAATTTGGACAAGTTACAGACATGATATCCACGTACATGAGCATTTCCATTCGCCCTTAATTCGAGCATCCCGCAAACTGACCGCATAAAATAAAAACGATCTCTCTTCCTTCAAGTACCCAAATTCCGCAAAAAAAATTCTTCCACAACCGTAACAAAAAGTCATCCAACATTTTTCTCTGACAACAAAAACCTCCTCGGAATATCGCGGATCTACCTTACCTCCGCCTCTCTCTACCCTACAACCGAGCAAGTCCGTTAACGGGGGGAGATACATTCAGGCAAGAATTTTTTTTTGCTGATTGTCATGATTTTTTTTTACAGGAAAGATTTCTTCTCCATTTTTGAGACTTACAATTAGGGTATGTTTTATTATTACTTTTAGCTGTTACATGGTATAACAATAATAATAATAATAATCGAGTTTTATTTGCATAACTTTCTTTCCACGTTTTTTTTACAAAAATAGCTGTTGTTCTTTTTTTTTTAAATAGAAGGTACTTTTTCAAATTTATTATTCTTAAAAAATGGCGGAGCTATTACACTGCCTTAAAAACTGCATTTTCAAAACCGGCGTGACGTATAGCTAAAAAACTAATCGACCGATTCTGATGAAATTTGGTATAAATCTTCCCAACCTGATTGCCTATATCACGACCCTGAATGTTATCGAAAATTTAAAAAAAAAGTTTTTTATATTGCAAATTGAAGCCATTTTTTCGGAAAATTCCATCTTTTTGTTTCAAAGCGTACCATTTCATCGATTTTCAACATTTCCCACTTTTTCTTAGTTCACATTCTGCGTACGAGTGTTAATGAAAGAAAAATCGTCATGCTTTTTTTTTTCAGATTAATCCCGCCGACGCTACGTGTCCCGGCGTCTGACATTTAGAAGACAAATGCCTCCGTAATTTGTAAAAATTTATTTAAAACAATACCCCGTAACAGCCAAAATTAGAAAAAAAAACCTACCCTGAGTCTCAAAAATGGAGAGGAAATCTTTCCTTGAAAAAAAAAAATCATGAAAATCAGACATTTTTTTCTCGCCTTGAAAACCAAAAAAATCGCGCTCCAACAACACCAATAGTACGATCATACCGAGTTTCGCTCAATTTTAATTACTACCGACGACGTGACACCGAAAGGTGAAAAACTAAAAAAAAAAAAAAGGAAAAAAAAGGCGCCGTCCTACAATTGGTCTACGAGATTTCATTCAATGACAAACACGTGAACCGAGAAGGAACGAGGATGAATGACGAAGAGAGAGTAACAATGGTAGGGCTCACTGTATAGGAGAGGATGGAGGGAGATTTTTTTTTCTTCTGAATAACGACGAGAAGCACGAAAAACAAACGTACGAAAAAAAAAATCTATATATGTATATGAATATACGTAATATAATAATTGCGAGGCTCGCGATGTATTATTATTGCACTAGCGACTCCGTAATAATCGAAGATATTGCAACGAGATTAAACGCGAATGTATTTTTCCGCGTTTATATATATATATATATATATATATATATATATATATATATATATATATATATATATATATATATCCGTAATAATAATGTATGATCGATTTAAATTGAATTGTGCTTGTTGGATCTTTTCCAAATTCTTGATTAGAGGAGATATCCATGCACAATCGCAGCCTTCGGGTCACCCCTTGTGTTGTGTGTGTTAACGACGATACGGAAGTCGCTCGTCACGTCACTGTAAAACAATATACAGACACGAGACCGATCATTATCAGTCGATTTCTTTTTTTTTTTTCTTCTATTCCATTTTTATGCTTTATTTTTCTTTGACTATGTACTCTCCTCTATCGATACAATTTAACGAAACCGGACACACCACAAGGCTCCCGATTCGTCGATTCGTCGCGCGGCAAAAAAATAAATAAAACGAATTTCATCGAGTGCTCTTAGCGGAAGAAAAAAAAATTGCCGTTTTTTCGATACGTTGACGAGATGCGAGATGGACCGAGAGCGATGAAGATCGAATGAATCGTCGAACGAACCCAATTTTTCGTCGGTTAGAAAATGATTTTATCTTTATCTACTCTTAATAAATTAAACGAAAAATTTGCAAGAATACAAATACTTTTAATGCCTTAAAAATGGGAAAAGTTTTTACTATTCGTAAAAATATCCTCCAAGGAGAATTTGTCATTTTACATTGATTTATTGTTCATAGTATTTATTTAGCCATTCTTGGCTCTCGGGCTTAACATTGATTTATTGTAATAATTGTTTATTTATTGTAATTTATTTATTGTAATAATTGGAATTATTGTTGTTAATATTATCATTATTATTATTATTTTCTCCTGACGAGTCCTGGCATTGTTATTGTTGTTGTTATTTCATTATTATTACTTTTCTATTACATTTAAATTATTAATAATTATTATTGCTACTGTTATTCATTATTTTTATTACGTTTTTATTAAATTTTAATGATTTAATTTTACTATTTGTTATTATAATAATTATTGTTGTCGTTATACATTATCATTCATATTATTGTTATTATTTTCTATTTACACGTTTTGGCATTATTATTTTCTACTAACAAGTCTTGGAATCAGTAATGTTATTTTGTTATTTGTAGTACTTTTTTATTACATTTTAAATGTTTATTATTATTATTGTTATTTTTTATTATTTTTATTATTATTAGTGCTGCGACTATTATTAATGTACTTATTATTATTATTTTTCTTAACCTCTCGTAATATCCAAAAAGACAAGTGTTTATTTTTTCAATGATTCAAAATTGTTATCTAATAATACTAAATAATATCAAAATAGACAAATTGTTATATAATAATATACATATCTACGAATTTCTTCTTCGAGTACCCCCAAAAAAAAGGTTGAGAAAAATTCCTCCCAGCTTCAAATAACCACCAAAATATATCCGAATCGCGATAATTATTTTTTCAAAGCGTTCGTTCGACGGTCCATTCGACTCGGCAATCGGCAATTCGGTTTATACCCGGTGCTCGATAACGGGGGGAAAAAAAGCAACAAATAAATCATGGAAAGAAAGAACGATGACAATGAACGCTATACCGATGATACAGGTGCCGTAAGGTGTGCTCGAAATGTGCGAACGATTGATAGTAAAGCGCAGGATTAACCGCAAATTCCAAACGAAAAATGAACAACGAAGAGACGAGAAAAAATTAAACCCGTTAGTAGCAGAGTTGAGATGAGAGTTTGTCTTGAGATTTTCCTTTGTTTCAACTGTATTTTTAGTTATCGTCGGGGATGAAGAGCGGAAATATTTCGGGGCTTGAGCTTAGAGGAGGGGGAGGGAAATGAGGCGAAACGTCAAACGAAAAGCAGATCGATCTGAAGGGCGTTGAAGAATGAAAGGTTGCGACGAGGAGCTTGAGGTTGAGCTTTAGTTTGGTTTGAGCCAATTTCGACCGAAATGAAAAATGTCTCTCTCATGAACACACAAACAAAACCCAAGAAAAAGTGGTCGATTTTTTTTTTCATGTCGAAAAGTTACAGAACTTCGCGTGTTAAAAAAAAGCTCCATTGTGCTTTTTTTCTCATTCCGTACTACGATTTCTAATCACCGGATGGAAGGAGAAGCGAAGAGAAAAAAAGCTCCCAGAAGAAGAGGAGAAGCTTCGAGGAACTAAAAAGCTTCAGGAAGGAGAAGCTAAGAGAGAAAAAGCTCCCAGAAGAAAAGGAGAAGCTTCGAGGGAAAGGGGGGGAACTAAAAAGCTTCGGGGAAGAGAGAAAAGCTCCCAGAAGAAAAGGAGAAGCTTCTAGGAACTAAAAAGCTTCAGGAAGGAGAAGCTAAGAGAAAAAGCTCCCAGAAGAAAAGGAGAAGCTTCGAGGGAAAGGGAGGGGAACTAAAAAGCTTCGGGGAAGAGAGAAAAGCTCCCAAAAGAAGAGGAGAAGCTTCTAGGAACTAAAAAGCTTCAGGAAGGAGAAGCTAAGAGAGAAAAAGCTCCCAGAAGAAAAGGACAAGCTTCGAGGGAAAGGGAGGGGAACTAAAAAGCTTCGGGGAAGAGAGAAAAGCTCCCAGAAGAAAAGGAGAAGCTTCGAGGAACTAAAAAGCTTCAGGAAGGAGAAGCTAAGAGAGAAAAGCTCCCAAAAAGGTAAGAAGCTTCGGGGGAGAGGAGAGAAAAAGCTCCAAGTTGAGGGGAAGCTCCGAAGGGGAGAGGAGCGAAAAGCTCCGAGGCGAAAAAAAGCTTCGAGAGGAAAGAACGAGCAGGTGAAAAAAAAGGCCAAACACCAGTGACTCCGGGAGTTCAATGCATACTAAGCAACCATTTGGCGAATACACGGCCGGAGTAATGTATAGTAGCTTCGAGGTTGGCGAGTCCCCATACTCATTTCGAACCTCGCTCACCGTCTCTGCGTCCTCTCCATACTCCTCATCCTCCTCGCACTGGGTAAGCCCATCTTTACGAGCCTCGGCAACAACCGAGCGCCGGTATATATATATTCAGGTGGAAACACCCCCAAACAGTGGATAACGCACGAGAACACACACACACACGCAAACGCATGCACATATGAATACATATATACATATGCATACCAAGAGAAAAGCCGATTTTTAAGTCATAGGACCGTCCCCATACCCAGCTCCCATACTCAACATTACGTAAGCCCCAGTGTCCTCGAAATCCCCTTAGGATAATGGTAATTTCGAGGACCGTCGTGGCATCATCAAAGATTCGTTTGCAAAAAAATTTAAGGCCTGTTTTCAGAACAGATGAGCTGATAGCCGACATTACGTGGATACAACGGCTCCAAAATATTCTTTCCCCATATATATATATATATATATATATATATATATATATATATATATATATATATATATATATATATATATATATATATATATATATATATATATATATATATATATATATATATATATATATATATATATATATATATATACATATATATATATATATATATATATATATATATATATATATATATATATATATATATATATATATATATATATATGGGGCGTTCCATACCATTTCGAACGGTCACAAAGTTGTCCACTCACAAAAAAATTGAAATTTTGTCAAATTATTTAATTATATGAAGAAAAAAAGTGTAAATTTTTTCAAAACTTTTGCATCGCATTTTCTCGAGTTTTTCAAAATTTTCAAATTTTCAAAATACCGTTATATCTCGTGAGCATTTGATTTAAGAGAAAAATGTTTGAGACAAAAAAGTTGCAATTTTACATGAACTTTGTGAAAAAATTTTGTTTTGAATTTGTCGAGTTTAAAAAATGCCCATTTTCACCAAAATTATACAAAAATATTTTTTTTCGGTCGATATATCACTTTTGATTTTTCTCAAAAAAATCCAGAAAATACTCTGAAGTGTGTACAGTAACACCTATTTTTTTCAGTGTGGCTCGATTCGTTGTTCCAAAGTTGTGTTTTGTTTTTTTTATTATTATGAGATATTTTCTTTTAGACAAATCAATTATTATTAAGAATTATTCTCTCCCAAATTTTTCTCACATTTTTCAGGTAATAAACATCCATAACAGTAATAATTTTTTTGAGCTTTATCATGAATTATCGGTAAGGTATACAAAGTTAACCTTGCGCATACAAAGTAACGTTCGTCGTCCAACATGAAAATTGTGGTACAAAGTAACGTCGTTGTGCAATATGGAAAATGCGATACAAAGTATCGTTGACCGCCCAATATAAACATTGTCGTACAAAGTAATGTGCGCCGTCAAATGCCTTGTGCATCCTTCGGTTTGTCAACATTTGCCCTCCATGCCAAAATACTATCGAAGTTCACAGTGTGTTTTGATTTTTTTACACTAGGTTGCACGGTGTGAGCCGAGCAGACAAGTCATATGCTTCCGTTGAATTTTCTTGGTGGTTTCTCGAGTGCCCTGTTACGAACTAATTCATGAGTAATTATTTTGATGATGGCATCAACGAATAATATTAGTCCATATTGCACGACGACGTTACTTTGTATCACAATTTTCACGTTGGACGACGAACGTTACTTTGTATGTGCAAGGTTAACTTTGTATACCTTACCGATAATTGATGATTAAGCTCAAAAAAATTATCACTGTTATGGATGTTTATTGGCTGAATAATGTGAGAAAAATTTGGTAGAGAATAATTTTTAATAATAATTGATTTGTCTAAAAAAAAAATCTCATAATAATAAACCTAAGCACAGCTTTGGAACAACGAATCGAGCCACTCCGAAAAAAATTGGTGTTACTGTACACACTTCAGAGTATTTTCTGGAATTTTTTGAGAAAAATCAAAAGTGACATACCGACCGAAAAAAAATATTTTTGTGTAATTTTCGTGAAAATGGGCATTTTTTAAACTCGAAAAATTCAAAACAATTTTTTTTCACATAGTTCATGTAAAATTGCAACTTTTTTGTCTTCAACATTTTTCTGTTAAATCAAATGCTCACAAGATATAACGGTATTTTGGAAAATTTTGATATTTAGAAAAACTCGAGAAAATGCGATCCAAAAATTTTGAAAAAATGTACACGGTTTTTTTTCATATAATTTAATAATTTGACAAAATTTCAATTTTTTTGAGAGTGGACAACTTTTTGACCGTTCGAAATGGTATGGAACGCCCCATATATAATATATATATATATATATATATATATATATATATAGCCACACAAATCGCACTATATCCAGACACATACACCCTTAATCCCTTCCCGTAACTCGCAACCGGTTCTGTCTCCTCCTCCACCTCCGCCCTCCCCCGCATCTTCGGTCCAGTTATACCCGACGCTAGCTAGTGCGGTAAAGTGTTGATCACGCGAGGTTGGCCGGCACGAAAGTACAACGAGAAAAGCAAGGCAAGCTCTAAGCGCTCGCCAGGCCGCGGGAACGAGGAAAAAACGGAGACAACGAAAAAAGCGAACAAAAAACAAACCGAAAAAAAAAGAACAAAATACGAGAGAGGAAAGAAGAAAAAGAAGAAAAACGGAAAGAAATCCCGTGTGACGGGAGGCACATGCGCGTACGAAGAGCTTTGGCTGGGGAGAAACGTCGCGCGAGATAAAGAGACGCAAAAAAGCGAATAAAATACGTTTTTTTTTTCAAACTCACTATGTGTGCATAGATACAGAGGTTTTTGAATATTTTCATATGTTATGAAACATTTTGAAGGTTTTTCGAATATAGAGTCGTTTTTTTGTACTTTTTTCTCGCTTTTGTTTTTCTTTTTTTTATAGCGAAGAAGAAAAAGCGAGAGGTATTTTAATACTGAAAAGTTTGAGGGGTTACCCCCACTTGCGATTTTGAAAAAATCTATTTTTTTTTCATTGCATTTTTTTGAAGTATAAGTATCTGAGAATATGTCCTGAAAATTTCAAGTCGATCCGAACAAAATTGACTGAGATATGAGCGTTGAAAGTGAAGAATCCGCGTTGAAAGAGCGTTGAAAGAGAAACTTTAAACGCGTTTTTCTCAAAATGGCATTTCTGAAGTCGGTGACCAAGATTACTCGAGCACTAATGAACCGATCTTCTCGAAATTTTGCAGGCTTATTTAATACGTAAAAATGTAGTCTTTAATCGTTCGATTTTTTTTTTTCGAAAAAAATGGCCGTTTTATAGCCAAAAAACGGCCGTTTTTTTTCGTCAAAATCGAACCATTAACTTTGACTGTCCGGCATTTTGTGAAAAATGAATATTTTTTAAAATCCTTCGATTAAAGACCAGTTTATACTTATATTTGACTAAATCCATCCGCATTTTTTTTTTCGGATGATCCACTTCGCCGCAATGTTGGTCACCGCAAACCGTGTATATAAAAACATTATTTCATTGACGGCCATTTGCCACTAAACAATGTAATATTTTTCAATAAAAAAATTACTGAAAGTTCTTCAAGATGTGTTCTTTAAGATGGTATATTGATCGATTAAAAAAGTTTCGTAGTTTTCTTTAAAAAAAATTCACGAAAAAGGCCTTTTTTTGCGCTACAAGTGGGGGTAACGCCTTAAAGTTATAATAGATAACGTTTGAGTACTTATACATAAATTTAACAATAACAAAAATGTTGAACGATAAAGGTTCGTAATACTTTTGTTTATTTCGAGATAATACGTAAAAGCAAAAAGATATGAAAAAATCACTATAAATATATATATATATATATATATATATATATATATATATATATAAGTATGTAAATAAGAGGTAACAAGAAAAAAAAGTATTTCAATACTTGAACCATTTTTTCAGCAACAATGAATAAAATCTCACGGAATCAAAGTTTTTGATACTTTTCCTCGTTTTTATTTTCTGCAGAGACAACACGGAAAAAAGCGAGGAAGCTATAAATTTCCATGTACAGTAATTATCTAATCCTTTGTTTTCTCGCTTCTTCCGTGTTTTCTCTATATAAAAAAAAAGTATTCAAAAACGATTACTCAAAATTTCATTTATCATTAAAAATAATAAACTAAAAAACGATAATAAATAAAAATAACGACCATCTGCATATATATTTGTATGCGATTTTTTATCACTTTGTCTCGCTTCTCTTCTTTATAGAAAACAAAAAGCCCATAACGAAGGTAAAACAAACAACTACAATATATACACGTATAGTTCTGTTTTTGATACTTTTTTCGCTCTTTTTTCTGTCCTATGCAGATTGACATTCACATTTATTCGATCGGGGGGCTCTCGCGAGCCAAAAAGCTTCGACGTTGAGTAAAAGCCAAAGGCGAAAGAAAGAGCCGAAGAAAACGTGCATGATGCCGTATAGCGAGTCTCAAAAGCGCCAGTCGATGCGACAACGTTCAAGCTCTCTGGATTAGAGGGCGTGAGAGGGCCAGTGGTGCCGGGCGATGTCGAATCGAGACGGTGATAATGAGG
Organism: Ophion ellenae; assembly: GCA_963210295.1. Classification (NCBI taxonomy): domain Eukaryota; kingdom Metazoa; phylum Arthropoda; class Insecta; order Hymenoptera; family Ichneumonidae; genus Ophion; species Ophion ellenae. The sequence continues at coordinate 35,904,346 of OY723393.1, forward strand.
CGTCTGTCGTTTTTCGTCGTCGTCGACTAACCTGGTGCATAGGATCGTAGCCCATCGAGCCGTCGTTGTAGGGCTGCGAGCCGTAATCGCTGCCGTTTATGCCCATCCCGTAACCGGCCATGTCCTGGGGACCGCCAGGTGGCGCTGGCGACATCATCGGCGTCGGTGTTCCCTGGCTCGCGCCGCCCATGCTGTACGGCGAGGCACCTGCAAAAGCTGCTGTAGAAACGATCGCGGTGCATACAAAGATCGAGGGACAGATCATCCCTTTGACCCAAACCCTTGCTCTTTCTGATTGTTTTTTTTTTGCTTTTTTTTGCTTTTTTTCGACTTTTTTTCATGCTCCTGATTTTTTTGAGGACTCCTCGGGACGGTGCACGAGGGGCCATTGAATATTGCGAATGAAACTTGTTACGGAGACGAAAAAATGAAAGGAACCGCGACACGATCTCGCGTGTCGAGCAGCTTGGGACCGGTACTCGGATGGGTGACCGCTCGTATTCGAATATCGACAAATGAAATTGTCCTAGTTCTGGACAAGGTACACTCGGTCTTCCAATATCGTAGTCGGGTGAATAACCCGATTTTTTTTTTTTTCGTGTGGTCTTGAAGCTTGCATCGTTGGAGGACAACGACATTTTGACGAGTCTTTTATATTTTTGTCCTTTTTTTTAAGTATCGTTTTTGCAGATTTGTATTATTGATCTTCTAAATAAGCGACTTGAGACCTTAGGCCACAGGAACGGGTGTAAAATCATGTGCGAATTTGACCAATTTTCTTTCGTATGAAAAAGTGATTGACTCGTGAAATTAAATGCACATCTATTTGGTATGAATATCGAGCTGTTAGAATTTTTTTTTCCGATTCACAAAATGGCCGACTGCTAATATTTTCTTTTATCTTTTTTTTTAAGGCGCTACGCGACGTGACATTTAGCATCCACAATTTTTTACCTAGAACAAAAAACAAAAATTCTCGTCAATCTGCATTAGAATACCTAGAGAAGTACGTAAGGAATTTGAAAAATATTGTCTTATTCAAAAGTTGTAGGTATTTGAACTTGAGAAATGAATTTTCAGTGAAAAATTTCGTTAAAACTGCTCATAAACTGCTCATAAAGAGAAAAGTTTTCGATTAATCAGAAATTCCGTACGTACTTCTCTGCGAAATGCAATTAGGAACATAACTTTTAAGTTTGAAGTGAATCGAGTGAAAATTGCTGAAGTTATTCGTCACGCCAATTGGAAAAAAGCTGTTTCGAAAGGTTTCGAGTAGTCGGCCATGTTGTACATCGAAAAAAAAAATATATACATATTTTCTAACAGCTTGATATTCGTACTAAATAGATGTGTAATTAATTTTATGAGCAAATCACTTTTGCATACGAAAAAAAATTGTTAAATTCGCGCATAATTGTATACCCGTTACTGTGGCCTAACGCCTTGATACACTAATAATATCCCTCTCAAAGTTAATAACATTGAGTATCAATGGTATTTAAGGGGTTACCCCCACTTGCGATTTTGAAAAAATCGACTTTTTTTTATTGCATTTTTTTGAAGTATAAGTATCTGACAATGTCCTGAAAATTTCAAGTCGATCCGAACAAAATTGACTGAGATATGAGCGTTGAAAGAGAAGAATCCGCGTTGAAAGAGCGTTGAAAGAGAAACTTTAAACGCGTTTTTTCTCAAAATGGCATTTCTGAAGTCGGTGACCAAGATTACTCGAACACTAATGAACCGATCTTCTTGAAATTTTGCAGGCTTATTTAATACATAAAAATGTAGTCTTTAATCGTTCGATTTTTTTTTTTCGAAAAAAATGGCCGTTTCATAGCCAAAGAACGGCCGTTTTTTTTCGTTAAAATCGAACCATTAACTTTGACTGTCCGCCATTTTGTGAAAAATGAATATTTTTTAAAATCCTTCGATTAAAGACTAGTTTATACGTATATTTGACTAAATCCATCCGCATTTTTTTTTTCAGATTATCCACTTCGCCGCAATGTTGGTCACCGCAAACCGTGTATATAAAAACATTATTTCATTGACGGCCATTTGCCACTAAACAATGTAATATTTTTCACTAAAAAAATTACTGAAAGTTCTTCAAGATGTGTTCTTTAAGATGGTATATTGATCGATTAAAAAAGTTTTGTAGTTTTCTTCCAAAAAATTCATGAAAAAGGCCTTTTTTGCGCCACAAGTGGGGGTAACGCCTTAAGTTTGCATCGTTGTACCGCAACGAAAATATATTTCCTTTTTACTGCCGATTTTTTTTTTCACTGCCTTTAGACTACACATATTACCGAAGCTTTTTCAAGGATACTTATTACCCATGTAGAGATTGACCGTTGGGCCTGGGACGGGCCTTCACAGTTAGCCTTTCTAGAATATTGGGCCGTGAGTATTTACCAATGAGGTGGCTTTGTAGAAATGATAAGAACGGCCCGATATCGGCCAACAGAGCCAACAATTATTGGGCCAATGATTTAATTCATTGTAGCGCCAATGTTGGTGATTGCATTTGGCCCTATGTGGGCCCTCTCAGAGGGCCTGTCTAGAAATTGACCACTGGCTCTATGATGGGCCTTCACGGTTGGTTTATCTAGAAGTTAGTCTATCTAGAATATTAGGCCGTGAGTTTGTTTGGGTTTGTTTGGGTGCGTGATAAATATTCAACCTATATCGGGCCAAGATTGGCCCGAGATTGGTCCTTATGGATACATATTTCATGGAATAACCTTGAAATAAATTGTGATTTGCGTATATGACGGGTTTCAAAATTGGCATATTTTACTTACTTATGTTGGTTATTTAAAAATGCCAATAATAAGCCAAGACTTGATTACAAAAAGTGAACTACAAAATCTAGACGATTAATATATGACGTGCCAGTTATTTGCCTATTCTGGCACAATATACGGATAATGAATAACCCAAGGCTTGAATAAAATAAAAGCAGGTATGGTCTGACCCACTTAGCCAATAAAGGGCTTAGATTAATTAAATGTAATTTCCAGTATTTTAGCATTGCCAGTTTTAAAATTGGCAAATTTCGATGAACTATCACTGCTGTTTAATTGGTTTTGAAAGATGGGCCAGGATAATCTTCAGTAATGGGCCGATATTGTGCCGGTTCTCAATTTATAACGGGACAATAATGAGCCAATGTAATTGCTCGTATTTTAGCATTACCAGTTTTTAAATTGGCAAATATAGTTCAACCATCGCGGCTGTTTATTGGTTTTAAACGATGGGCCGATATTGTGCCGGTTTTCAATTTATAACGGAACGATATTGGGCCAATGGAATTGTCAGTATTTTAGTATCCCCAGTTTTTAAATTGGCAAATTTAGTATAACTATCACGGCCGTTTATTAGTTTTTAAAGATGGGCCAGGACAGGCGTTAGGGATGGGCCGATATTGTGCCAGTTTTCAGTTTAGAGCGGAACAGTAATGGGCCAATATTATTTCTCTTTCGTTGGCTTATACGATGGTCCCAATATTGGCCTGATCGTAACATTGGGCAACTCATGGCAACCTCTACACGGGTAAAAGTCTATAAACAAAACCTACAAAGAGATTTTCGATAATGATACAAAATTAAGAAATTAAGAAAATGAAGGAGAATTATCGTTGCATCCCAACGATGCAAACTTCAGCATCGTTGAGTATCAATTATTCAAAGTAATACTCGCTTGAAGGTCCAACGAATATTACGCAACAAAGTGGTATCGATTCCGAACAAATCGATACTCGAAATGTATCGATACAGTTGTTACAAAAATATTGCTCAATTATAATTGAATTTTTTTTTTTTTAACCAGGAGGTAAAGTGTTTTCTCCCGGGAGGTGAAAAAAAAGGCAAGAAATACGCGGCTCAGTCACGAGTAGTTCGATCCAGGGGGAAGAATTCGCCACGGGGACGTCCTCGAAGTCTCGCGGATCTTGCGACGTTGCAACAAGCGCGGAACGTAGCTCGAACACGTCAGGCCGAAGAGAAGAAAAAAAAACCATCGTTCGTTTCATTCTTTAAAAAGCGTCAAGCCGAGGCAGCGATTTATTCGTCGGAGGGAGCAACGTAACGACCGCGAGAGGCCGGTAGGCGAAACACAAAGGCGCACAAACGAGCAGTAAAGTCACTCGCCGAAATGATTTATCGTAATGAGAATCAGCCTCGCAATGGTACTTTTTAAAATGCTTTCTCACTCTCCTCTCTCTTTCGCGTTTTTTGTTCGCCTTATACGCCGCTGGCGTTGTCGATTCCATATGCGCTTGAACATTGCATGTATATGTTATTTTTAAATAATATTTATTATTATTATCACAAATGATTTGTTGGACCCCAGACTGGTTTTACTTTTAATAATTAAGATTACTATATTATTTTTATTACGAGTATTTCCTGGATTCCACCGTATAACCTTGCGGATTTTCACACGATGTTGAAGTTTGCATCGTTGGAATGCAAACGTTAATTTTTTTTTTCGATTGTTCAAATTTTTTGCCAATTTAGGTCACGAAGATCGCCGTAATGGTTTTTCTTATCCTCATTAGAGATCGACGACCATACACAAAAAATGAATTCAGAGACGTTTTTTGGCTCGTTGATTACGAATTCGAGCGCGAAATCCAGAAATTCAAAATGGCGAATCCAATATGGCGGTCCAAAACCGAAGATTTTACTGGAATTACTAAAACATGGGAGTTGCTCAATATGTTGATTCTGTTATACTGAATTTCTAATAGAATTACGCTTTTAGCATTACCCGGAGCTAACGGCGAGGATGTAGCGAGTTTCTAGCTCCATATATTTTTTTTTGCTTTTTTTATTTTAATTGGAACTGCCATTTTTATTGTTCACTTTTGAACTGAGATTCGAATTCAACGACTGAAAAAACCCCTGCATATGGTGTTTCATCTTCATCAAGCTACTTTGAGCATTTTGGTCCGTCATATTGGATCCGCCATGTTGAGTTTCCAAATTTTGAGTGCAGATTTGTAATCAGCGACCCCGAAAACCCCCGAGTACCAACTTTTGCTTTCATCAAACAATTTTTGCATTTGTGGTCCACCATATTGGATCCGCCATCTTGAATTTTCAAATTTTGAGTGCAGATTTGTAATCAGCGACCCCGAAAACCCCCGAGTACCAACTTTCGCTTTCATCAAACGATCTTTGCATTTATGGTCCGCCATATTGGATCCGCCATCTTGAATTTCCAAATTTGGGGTGCAGATTTGTAATCAGCGACCCCGAAAACCCCCGAGTACCAACTTTTGCTTTCATCAAACAATTTTTGCATTTGTGGTCCACCATATTGGATCCGCCATCTCGAATTTTCAAATTTTGAGTGCAGATTTGTAATCAGCGACCCCGAAAACCCCCGAGTACCAACTTTCGCTTTCATCAAACGATCTTTGCATTTATGGTCCGCCATATTGGATCCGCCATCTTGAATTTCCAAATTTGGAGTGCAGATTTGTAATCAGCGACCCCGAAAACCCCCGAGTACCAACTTTTGCTTTCACCAAACAATTTTTGCATTTGTGGTCCACCATATTGGATCCGCCATCTTGAATTTTCAAATTTTGAATGCAGATTTGTAATCAGCGACCCCGAAAACCCCTGAGTACCAACTTTCGCTTTCATCAAACGATTTTTGCATTTATGGTCCGCCATATCGGATCCGCCATCTTGAATTTCCAAAGTTTGAGTGCAGATTTGTAATCAGCGACCCCGAAAACCCCCCGAGTACCAACTTCCGCTTTCATCAAACGATCTTTGCATTTGTGGTCCACCATATTGGATCCGCCATCTTGAATTTTCAAATTTTGAGTGCAGATTTGTAATTAGCGACCCCGAAAACCCCCGAGTACCAACTTTCGCTTTCATCAAACGATTTTTGCATTTATGGTCCGCCATATCGGATCCGCCATCTTGAATTTCCAAAGTTTGAGTGCAGATATGTAATCAGCGACCCCGAAAACCCCCAAGTACAAAGTTTTGAGCCGATTGCACGTAAGGAAAAATGTATGCTTCGAAGGGTTAAGGTAATCCTATCGCTTCACACTAGTCATACCACTGATCATACTTGAGACTTGTACAATTTATACTTTTAAGCTATGCAAAAAAAATGATTTGTAGTAACTAAAATTTTCCATGTGTAAACTGTATAACGAATGTTCACATGTAATTGGAAAAATGAAAAAATAGTTATTCCAACGATTCGCGCAGTATTTCGAGGTTTGATATTTGGCAACATTGGTTCTTTCTCCGTCTCTTTTTACTCAACCAGGCGAGTATAACCTCCATGCTTCTCAACGTCGATCTGTCAAAACAATGTCAGGTGCGGCAAATATAAAGCATTGTATTCGGGCCACGACTGGTAAAAAGCGTGGAAAATTCGTGTCGGCGAAATATGTCGGTTAAAAATGAAATATGTGTGGAAATTCGAATGAGTGAGATGAGGTTAGGACTACAGTCAGCTGTTGCCTTGCTGTCACGTCTCTTCATCGTAGCAAGTGGTTATAAATCCAATACCGGAAGTTCAAATTAAACTTGATATTACATAAAAATTAGGTCAATAAGCGTAATTTTTTCTAAGAGCATTGAATTGCTACAAGTGTTAAGTATCTAAATCTGATTATTCTTAAGAATCTGACGGATTCCCACGATTATATACACTTTTGTAGCGACCGGAAATTGGGTTTTTGTATGTCGTCTCGGAATTCCATCACAAAAATACGCAACGTTAATATTTTTTTCTCTGTAATTAGGTCGATAACCGACCCTGAAATTTTGCGGAGACGATTATTAATATATTTCGTGAAGCTCGAAAAAAAATTATGAATATACTATGCATTGAAGCCTGGATCCATTAATTACCTTAATGGATTAAATAAATGACTGATTACAATGAAAATGAATAAATGAAAAGAATAAAAAAGAACTTTCGTTGGATTCCAACGTTGCAAACTTCAACGCCATGTGTTTACGTATTACCCTTTCCAATTGAACTCTTCTGCCACTCCCTAGCCGTCCTTCGCTAATCTAACCCAACTTCCGTTGCGTCCACAGCCGCCTTAAGGGGTATGCCTAGTTGTAAAAGTCGAAAAATCACTTTTTCCAAAACCCATATATTTTGACAGTGTTTCATGTTATAAATGTTCCCTGAAAATGTCAACGTGGTCGGCTCAAAATTTACAGCGGACCGCTCGGAGCGTCGTTCGAAACTCCAAACGCTTTATTCTCGAAAGTGCGTTTTTTAAGTCGGCGAGCAGAATATCTCAAAAACTACCGCGTCGATTTTTCTGGAATTTTTAGGACTCTTCTAGATGTCAAAATGATATGCTTACTTAATGATGCATACTTTCGATTTGATTAACGAAAAATGCCCATTTTCGCAAAAATCAAGACGGTGAACGCGCGCCATATTTTTAAAATTTGATGTTTCGGAAATTCCTTCGATTGATCATAGAATAAACTGATATGCTAACGAAATATGTATGATTTCTTTTATATTAGATAACCTGGTCCAGAACCAGTGATGGGCATAACTAAATTACATTGTAATTTGATTATTAATCTGCTTACAAAGTAATTCAACTACACAGTACTATCATTGAATTGCACTTCATTACATCGCAATTAAGGGGTGTTCTCACTGTAGACGCTAAAAAAGGCTATTTTTATGCATGTTTTAAATAGGTTTACATTATAGATATTGATATAAAAGTTGTTACACTTAATGAATACACTTTCGAAATACATTAATTTTTTTTTAAATGTATTTATGTAAGCCAAACAAAGTTTAAAAGTTTTTCTCGAAACAACGTTTTTCGTCGGTGGATAAAATGTTGTTAAAATCTTCAAAACTGCTGAACCGATCCTTATGAAATTTTAACCACATATTCTTTACAACTATAACTTAACACATATCAAGGATTTTCAAAATTTTAACATTTACATTTTTTTGCCAAAAACGGTGAAAATGACATTTTTTTTGTTGGGTTTTTTCGAAAAATGTCCGCCATTTTGTTATTTTTTTATATATCAAAAATCGTATGATATGCACTATAGCCATTAACATACTGAATCTAAAACCGTTTGATTTTCTTGCTTCGGATCCATCTCCGAGATTTCATCAACAGCCTACAATTTTTTTAGGACATTTTTTTACTACCATTTTCGTCTATAAATAGTGACTGAAATAAATTAAAAAAAATGTAAAAATGTATTTCGAAAGTGTATTTACTAAGTGTAACAACTTATATATCATTAACTATAATATAAACCTATCAAAAAAATGCACGAAAATAGCCTTTTTAGCGTCCAAAGTGAGAAGGCCCATTAAATATATTTACACACAAAAATTACAATGTTTCTTATATGAAACATTTTCAAATACTCAATATTCCAAAATAAAATGTCACGATTTTACTATTAAAAATCCCAAAAATGAGCTTCGACTATTACAAGCAGTATGGCGGCAAGCGTTTTGGCGCGAAAATTTGAGATGTAAAATTCAAGGGGTAAGGCCACGGTAGAATTTTCAAAAAATCGATTTTTTTTCGCTAAAACGGTGCCTCGTCATCATAAGAATGAGTTACTATTCGATTTATAGCAAGACATTTCTTTTTCACCGACTTTGAGCGTTTAACGTAAGCCCACCTCCGGCACGGCCATAGAGTACCTAAAACTTCAAACGCGTTTTTCCCGAAACAGCTTTTTTCCAACTGGCGTGACAAATAACTTCAGCAATTTTCGCTCGATTCACTTCAAGTTCAAAAGTTATGTTCCTAATTGCATTTTGCAGAGAACAGAGTCGGGGGCGTAATTCTATTTATAAATACGAATACGAATTTATTCACATCGTGATTTTCATGTGAATATAAATACAAATTTATTCACACTTCACTTATTTGTATTCACATGCATGCATACAAATACAATTGTATTCACAAATATTCTGAACACACAAATAAATTCACAGAAAAAATTGTGAATATTCACGAAAAAGTGAATATTCACAAAAAGTCCTGTGAATTAAAAAAAATTCACAACAAAATCTGTGAATGCAAACGTATTCACAAAAAATTGAAAATACAAAAAAATTCACAAAATAAATTGTGAATTTTTTCCTATTTAAGACAAATTAAAATCAAATTCACAATGATTAGATTAAAATGTACACGAAAAGTCAGTTCTTACGTACTTTGAGAGAAAACATTGCGTCGAGCAAAAACATTGTGTTGAGTTCAACGCAATGTTTCCTCTCAAAATACGTAAGAACTCACTTGTGGTGTTAATTTTATTATAATTGTCGTGAATACGATTTTAATTTTCTTCAACTTGAGGAAATACACAATTCATTTTGTGAATTTTTTTCATATTCGCAATGTAATATTTGAAACGCACAACATTTTTTGCAAAAACTTCTTTGCCTCGACGCAATGTTTTCTCTCAAAATTCGCAAGAACTCACTTTTGCTGTAAATTTTAACCAAATCATTATGAATTTGATTTTAATTTGTCTTAAATACGAAAAAATTCACAACTTTTTTGTGAATTTTTTTGTATTTACAATTTCGGTGAATACATTTGCTTTCACAGATTTTTATGTGAATGTCTTTCAATTCGCAGGATTTTTTTTTGCAAATATTCACATTTTTCATGAATATTCACGATTTTTTCTGTGAATTTATCTGTATGCTCAGAATATTCGTGAATACAATTGTATTCGTATTTACAATACGTGAAGTATGAATAAATTTGTATTTATATTCACATGAAAATCACTATGTGAATAAATTCGTATTCGTACTTATAAATAGAATTACGCCCAACTCCGGCAGAGAAGTACGTACGGAATTTCTGATTAATCGAAAACTTTTTCGTTTTGTGAGCAGTTTTATACGAAATTTTTCACTGAAAATTCATTCAAATACCTACAACTCAATTCAAATCCCTACAACTTTTGAATAAAACGATATTTTTCAAATCCCGTGCGTACTTCTCCAGGTATTCTAATGTAGATTGACGAGAATTTTTGTTTTTTGTTCTAGGTAAAAAACCGCTAAATGTCGCGCCGCGGAGCGCCTAAAAAAAAGATAACAAAAGAAAATATTAGTCGGCCATATTGCACATCGAAAAAAAAAATTCCAACAGCTTGACATTCATACTAAATAGATGTGTAATTAATTTTATGAGTGAATCACTTTTTCATACGAAGAAAAATTGTTAAATTCGCACATGATTCATGGCACTCATCGATTTCGTAAAATATAATTAAAAATTCTAGTAGTTTATTGCCACGAGAGGATCAAACTGAGACACCTTTCAAAAAAGGGTGTAATGCCCTATTTTACTCAAGCATCTAAACCAAGGGGTCTCAGGAGTATTGGCCTTGCGCTGACTGGTTGACGCGCCAGCGGTTGCACGGCTAAGCGGTCACCGCTCCGAGTATCGGCCATGCACAACGCTGCTTGACTCGAAGTACCGACGAAGCCGACCGCCCAACCACCAGCGTCGATTGATAACGATATCATTGACATTATTAACCATATATATATATATATATATATATATATATATATATATATATATATATATATATATATAGTGCTGAGGGCACGAGGGCACAGGGAAACTGTGAAAAACCTGTGCCGATACGAGGCGACAATATTTCCACCGAGTTGTCAGCTGCGTTGAGGAAACTCGGTACAATTGACGTCCCACTCAGTAGTGGGCGCGCGAGTCACGGCTGAGCGGTCACCCATCCGAGTATCGGGCCACGCCCCTTGACACGGGAGATCGCCGAAGTGGCTAAGATGATATTAGTCACATTATTGAAACAATGCTGTATAGTTAAAAAAAAATATTTGCACAATATTTTTTTCACTATTGCGATGATGAACTTTGGAAATTGATGTTGTTCGTCCTGGTAGATTTTTTTGGAACTATGTAAGAAGTTCCATTTGCAATAAACAATGTTACTTTATTGTTAATATTGTCGAAGGCACCCAATTTTTGCAGCTTTGATTTCATTCGTTTTGATTCTTACTCTTTCGACCGATTATTTTTACATTTTCAAGCCAACATCGATTGCAAAAATATATTTCGATTCTAAAAATATATCGATGTATATCGAAATATATAAGATTATATGGAAATATATCAAAGTATAAATATATTAAAATATTCCAATATATATATCGATGTATATCGAAATATTTTAATATTCTTAATATTAAAATATTCATTTTAATTCTTACTCTTTCAACCAATTACTTTTACATTTTCGATTCTAAAAATATATCGAAAAACATATCGATACTTTTAGAATCCAGTTATTTCGGCCGAATATTTTTAGGACTCCGAACGAGTTTTTTCTTTGCTTTTCAATCCCTCCGCGACGAGGCTCGAGTCTCGTGCGCTAAAAAGTTCTTTCGAGATTTTTTTTTTTTCCTCGCGAGATCGCGTGAACGCGAAACATCCTTGAGGCGCAATGTCTCGAATTTTTACTTTCTCCGAATGGGCGACGTTATGAAGAAAACAAACAAAAAAAAATATAAAAATAAAAGGCCACAGATCGACAACGTTCGGGTGAAAAGAATTTTAAATAAGAGATCAATTCCAACGAGCTCATGATTCGTGAAAATGGTCGTTCGGATCGACTCAACTTACCAGCTGCCTTCTTGGCCGCGTACAGATTCGCCTCTTCCTGGGCTTTACCTATGTTTTTCTTGTAACGTATCCTCTTGTTGCCGAACCAATTGGATACCTGGATTTCGTTGCGGACGAGAAATCGTACGATCAAAATATTGCCACGCAATTGGCAATTGGGAGGGATGAATATCTTGGAGAAAAGTATTACCTGGCTGACCGTGATGCCGCACTTTCGCGCGAGTTCTTCCTTCGCCTCTTCACTCGGATAAGGGTTACTTAGGTGCGAGTAAAAGTACTCGTTCAGTATCTCCGAGGCCTGCTTGCTGAAGTTCCGCCGCTTGCGCCTGTTCATGATGAGAAACGAAGGGATCGGAGATAAGAATCATAGAAATCAGATAAGACTCAAAGGAATCGAAGATGAGAACTTCAAGAGCAGTGAGAATCAATGGAATCGGCGATAAGAACCAAAGAGATCAGATGGGAATCAAAGCAATCGAACTTAAGACTTTAAAAACAGTAAGAATTGAAAGAATCGGCGATGAGAATAACAGAAATCAAATAGCAGATATAAAAATCAGATATGTGAAGGAGGACATCAGACGGAAGAAACAAAGAAATCAAGCGACGATTGAAAATATCTGAAAAGATTTGAAAGGAATCGAAGATAATTTAACAAAGACACTAGGATCCGAAGGAATCGGAGATAACAATCATAGAAATCAGATAAGATTCAAAGGAATCGAAGATAAGAACTTCAAGAACAGTAAGAATCAAAGGAATCGGTGATAAGATCCAAAGAAATCAGATAAGAATCAAAGTAATCGAACTGAGGATTTAAAAAACTGTAAGAGTTGAAAGAATCGGCGATAAGAATAACAGAAATCAAATAGCAGAATTAAGAAATCAGATATGAAAATCAGATATGTGAAGGAGGACATCAGACGGAAGAAACAAAGAAATCAAGCGACGATTGAAAATATCTGAAAAGATTTGAAAGGAATCGAAGATAATTTAACAAAGACACTAGGATCCGAAGGAATCGGAGATAACAATCATAGAAATCAGATAAGATTCAAAGGAATCGAAGATGAGAACTTCAAGAACAGTAAGAATCAAAGGAATCGGTGATGAGAATCACAGAAATCAGACAAGATCCAAAGGAATCGAAGAGCCAAAGAAATCAGATAAGAATCAGAGTAATCGAAGTTAAGATTTGAAAAAAACAGTAAGAATTGAAAAAATCGACGATAAGAATAACAGAAATCAAATAGCAGAATCAAGAAATCAGATATGAAAATTAATCAAATCAGATACAAATCAAAGGGATCAAATACAATAAACAAGGAAGTAAAAAAAAAGCATCAAAAAAATTAATGATGACAATTTTTCCACGATATTGAAGAACTCAAAGATAAGCATCGACGAAATCGACCATTAAAGTCAAAGGCACTATCGATAAGAATCTGAGGAATCAAAAATGAGAATTCAAGAAATCAGATCATTCTAAGAAAAGGATAAAATAAATCCAAGATAAACATTCAAGTAATCCGCGATAAGAATAAAAGAAAATAGAACCAAGGGTCAATCAAATCAACGGAATCAGAGAGAGAATCAAGAAACCAAAGATAAGAATCTAGGAAATCAAAGATGAGAACCACAAGAATCGTTGATAAGAATCAAAGCAACGAAAATCAGAATCAAAGAAATCAAAGACACGATTCAGAGAGATTCAGTACATTGATCAATGAAATCACAAACATCAATCAACCACATAAAAGCAACAAAGGTACAACCTTCGACTTCGATTTAAACAAATTCTAAAAAAAATAATTCACGAAACTGCCGGATTTTCTGATTGATTTCTTTTCGCGTACCTCGCATCAAGGAATCGACTTCTGAGGATCATGACAGCCTCGCAGGTCGACTGTTTCAGCTGCATCTGGATGCTGGAGAACTTTTTGTGGATTATCTGTACCATCCTCTCGATTTCCTTGGGCGTGATGGGCCTCGTGCGACTCTGTTCCCTCAGAAGGTTCATCACGTGGGTCGTGAACTCGTTACAGGCCTGAATCAAACGAGAGAGCGGAATAATGACCACGAAATGAACATTTGCAGAATCTCCATCGTCTCGTCGGGTCTCGGAGAAGCCTTGACGAATTCTCGTCCATCATTGGGTTCGATTTTCAATCATCAATACTACCACATCATCAACATCATAAAAAATATTATCCACGTATCCATACTATTAAAAATCTTTCAGAATCGATGCTACCTCGGCCCAAACATTTATTTTTACATTTCCAAGCGGGGTTTAATTTTCAATCAGTCTGTCCGAACGCGGAACAACTTTCAAGAGCTCCACCGTGTAACGGCGGATCCCGGAGGAGCCTCCGCCGGAATCAGCTCGCGCGGAATATCAGCACCAAAGAACGAATCATGCCTGGCCACTGGGATGCAACCCCGGGGGTTGCATCCCAGTGTGGAATTCGGGAAGCGACGGAACCGACAGAGACAAGGACAACGCGACGGGAGTCGGGGGGAGGGGGTCGAAAGTAGATTTAGCGAAAAGCCAGAATTCAAACCGATCACGGGAAAATTGGGGGAACGGAAACGTCGAGGCGAAAAAGGGGGCAAGAAGAGAATGAAATGTGTGTACGTGTGCGGAAAAGCGAGGAAAGCCAAAAAAAAAAAACAGATAGAAAAAGCGCGACCAAGAGGAAGAGAGCTAGGAGAGAAGAGAGAGAGGGGGAGAGAGAGAGAGAGAGAGAGAGAGAGAGAGAGAGAGAGAGAGAGAGAGAGAGAGAGAGAGAGAGA